>JBAMCI010000206.1:4002500-4227500 GCA_037075265.1 Drosophila nigricruria | reverse complement strand
TTCATATTTGTCGAGATAAACAGAGAAACTAGCTAGATAAGTACTTTGTACAATACGAAATACATACGATATTTGTAAATATATTAGTTAATATGATATATGTATAGATATATTGTATATATATATTAAATATATACTACACTACGGCAAGGCAAATGATATACGAAATAAAAGAATAAAATAGATATAGAGAATTGTTGTTGCTATGCATATCAATATCAATTTGGCCGCATCATCGTTGCAGAAATATCTCTCCATAAGCGCTCTAGAATTTCCGTTCTCTTGTGAGTTCTGTAAAGTTATTCTAGACTAGTTAATAATATATGTATTTGTATGTAGGTATAATTAGAGATGCATAGCAGGCGCTAGTACTTAACCAACTATCCTGCTATTTGATTTTAGCCATAGGAAATAAACACATAGAAAAAAGGAAATTATGTTAAACGAAACGATAGTCAAACACAGACAAAACGCGAACGTAAACTGAGAGACCTCGCTTGAGATAATCTTGGTTGTTTTTGTTTTTTGTTTTCCATGTTTGTCACAGTTAAGTAGGCGATATACTATATATATCATATATACATATTTAATGGTAAGTATTAATTGATTAATCAACGGATACAACAACAAACTATAAAGCTAAATGAAAGCCAAAGAAACGACATCAAAAAACAACGTAGATGAAGTTACGTTTACAAATACGATAACGATTACGATAACGAGTACGGTTACGATTACGATTACGGTTACGGTTACGGTTACGGTTACGTTTACGTAATGCGAAACAACTTGATTATGTTAAAACGTGAACAACAATACAAAATATATATATGTATATAGGTAGAGTATATGTTATAAAAAATATTGTTTTTTTTTTTGTTTTTTTTTCATCAAAAACTCTCATTTGAATTCTGATTTTCGCTAAGATTTCTAGTATTTTCTAGTATTTCGCTAGTATTTTCTAGTATTTTTTTTTTCGTTTGTGTCATCTTGGACAATTCGACGCAAAGAAGTTTGCCAATTTTAAGGCATTTTGTGCGCAGTTTGTGCAGATGACAAAGACAAATAGTAAAGTATATGAAAGTGAACTATTGTGATTGATGATGGGAATAAAGCAGATATCGAAAAATATCGTACAGATGATGATAGATAGTTATAGATGGAGTTGGAGCTAAATTGAGCCGTATACTGCAACAAAATACGTACGATCCTTAAAATTGCCAACGACTTTAGCGGTTGGGGCGTTCATATAAAAACCATAAAAATCGTGTTTTTACACTGTCAAAGTATATCAGGAGTAATAGACTAAAATTCGAGTACATTGACATTATTAGATTTGTTTTCTAGCCAAAAGACGATGGAAAAAAAAGTATGTTATAATTGGCATACATACATACACATACACATGTATGCATGTATGTATATATATATGGATTTTACTGTTACGTTTACTGATACCAATACTGTTATCGACTAGCTAAAAGCTGTTCCGGACCCAAAAAAAAAACAAAAAAAAAAAAAAGAAAACTAAAATATATATATTTATATAAAAATTAAAAAATAAAAATATTAAATCGGGGGTATTTTCTTTTGATGTAGTTACTATTACTTAAGCTAATTAGTAGACGACAATATTATATAGTATATATGTAGATATATATGTATATTCGTAGCGGGTAATTACACATACATCATATATCTCTCTGTTAATATATAGGTATTACGCTCTAGAGGCGCCTAAGTGTATGGCTGCATCTGGTATTTAATCTATATAAGCTACTCGTATTATGTAACTAAGTAGTTGGGTTTCGTATAGTATAGTTTAGTTTAGTTTTAGTTTTAGTTTTAGTTTTAGTTTTAGTTTTAGTTAGGTATATAAATAGTATAGATCGTTTATTGTATAGGCATGTTTTAATCTTGATGGTATTTGCATGTATACGTAAAATATACTGTAGTTGTTAGGTAGTAATTAGCATTAACTAGACCTGTAGAGTATATTACTTTAATGTATTGTTTTTTACTTTAGTTTAGCTTGTAGTGAATCATCATAGGGCAAATATTTATATATATATATTTGTTTATATATATAGATAGTCCTACGTTAAAGTATATATATGGGGATTTACTCAAAAATACTGACAGACAGAAAAGATCATTCGCTTGAAAGATGATCTTCAATGCGATCTGGAGCTTTGGGGAGTTTTTTTTTTTTTTTTTTTTTGGATTTGGATAATTGAAATGACAAATGAAAATTGTTAAAAAGCATATAAATTGACTTAGTATATATATATACGTTCGATTTAACATCGAATAATTTGCTTCTTTTTGTTTTGTTTTTATTTGTGTATTGGTATTTTTGGTATTTTTTTGTTGTTGGTATTTTCGTGTTCAAAACAAATGGTGAGGAGTTCAAAATGTGCTGGCTGTTTGTTATGTACTTAAATTATATAATGTATATATATATATATATATTTTTAAATATTACTGTAGCTGTATTTTTTTGTTGGTATTTTTTCGGTATTTTTAAGCAGGGTTTTTTTGTAAAAATTGTTCCTGGTATGCCTAAGCGGTAAGGTAAATTGGTCTGGTCTGAGTTGTTTTGGGAGTGGGTTTGTTAGAGTAAAGGTCGCTTGTCGTAAAGGTCGTTATTTAGTATCAAAAAAATAGTAAATAGTAGTAAGATTTTTTTTTTTTTCATTTTGTTTTGTTTTGCTGTTGTTGTAAGCAGTTAGGTGTAAAATATATGTATATAAAGTATGTGTGTGTGCGTGTGTGTTTAGTTGTTTGTTGTTGTTTGTAATTGGGTTTTGTTGTTGGCTGCTTTGTTGTTAACTTACCTATAAATAAGAAAAATATAAGTAAACCTAATTCCCGCATTGAGGCTTTCAGAGTTCGTCCTAATATTTGTAAACCCTTCGAATGCCTAGATAACTTAAATATTCGAAATACTCGAACTAATCGTATCACTCGTAATATTGCCAAGGACATAGCCTGATTCGATGACTTGTCCTAAAAATTTATAATTATTTATAGATTTGTAGATTGAGATGTATGCAACAGGTTTTTTTTGTTTTGTAAGTAGTTCATATAGATAAGAATGTATATAAATATATATATATATATAAATATATATATATTTATGTGTGTGTGTGAGAGAGAGAGAGAGAGAGTGTGTGCCACGAATTTGTCATTTCGATTTGTGTCTCGAGTATTTGATTTTAGTTTAGAGTTAGAGTTAGTAGTTAATATACAACAATGATTCGTACTTCAATACGATATTGCAAGAGCACTAGGATAGGCATTTATTGGTAAGTAGTATATATATCAAGTATATTACGTAGGCAGAAGCATTGCTATCAAATCATAAGCTGATTATATATGTATGTATATGTATATGTATATGTTCAATGTTTCTCGCAGTTGAGCACATTCATATGTTAAATATAGAATTTCAAAAGAGAAATCATAAAGTTCAAAGCAGGCAATTCGTTTATTACTTATTAACAAAAAAGAGATTAGTTTCACAATTTTTTTTCATTGAAAGAGATTTTGGTATTTCTTCTTTCTTCTTTTAGAAACACAAAGAAAATATTAAACATAATATAAATGTTATTTTGGTTTTCTTCTCTTTTTTTTAATATGTACAATGTACATGTTTTGTTGTGTGTATGGGTGTGTGTGGGTGTGTGGGAGTGTGTGTGTGTGAGTGTGTGTGGTTGTGATTTAGCTTTACAGTTTTGGCCAAACAAAAATCTCATACCTGTGGACTGACTGGCGCTTTTGGAAGATTTAACGTATCCTCCTCTTCGGCAACGACAGTCGCTAGTGTTATAAAGTACGGAATGATGGCGATTATGTCGATAACATTCATGACATCCCTGCAGAAATTTAATTTGTTCGGACATGCGAGGAACCTGCGCGATCGCAACACAAAAAAATAAACAAAAAAAAAAAAAACGAAACGAAAAAAAAACGGAAAATTTTTAACAACGCGTTGTGACAGAGACGTCAAAGAAATACAAATACACAGAGAGAGAGAGAGAGAGAGAGCGAGAGAGAACGAGAAAGAGAGAGAGAGAGAGGGAGAGAGAGAAAGAGACAGTGAGAGCGAGAGACAAACATAGTATGATTAAGAGTAATACAGTGTGGAAAAGAAGAAGCAAAAAAAGAAAACGTACAAATATATTACATATATATATCAAGATGTTCTATCCATTGTATGAGAAATTGATTAAGATTTAACTAGATATTATAATAAACAAATCATAAATCAATAATTTAGCCAAACTTAATGATCTTACAGTTGATATTCATTAAACGTTAACAATTTTGCTTCTAGTTTTTCTTAGATTCTCTTCAACATTTTTTTTTTAGCTCTAAGATGATTCCAACAACTCTTTGTATACAGCTCTAAAAGATGCTTAAAAGTAAGTTAATACAGATTTGAAAGAAAATAATAATTATGATTCAAGTTCTAAGATGTAGTTTAGATTAATGTAATCCTTATTATGTAAGTTGTGTACAACCCCGAAACGACTCTAAGTCTTATAAACTGATTTATAGATAAGTTAAGGGTTTTTGATGTTCATTCATACCTGACAGTTAGTTCAAATGTAAACCAAATAATACATAACGTTTCTATAAGGAAGAAAGGATCTGTGATGTCAGGCACCTCGTCTTCCTCGATTTTTGTGCCATTTGTTGTTGTATTGAACACCTGAAAAGAAAACAACAACAAACAAAAGAAAACGAAAAGGTCAAAGAATATGAATTTCAATTTGAACTAGTGTAACTTTGGTCTGCCACTCGTCTCGTACGTACCTTGTAATGCTTAAATTCGGGTAATGTTTCTAGACAAAATATAACAATTGATAGCAATATAACAAATACACTAATTATGGCTACAACTCTGGCGGCTTGCGAGCTCTCTGGGTACTCAAAGAGCAGCCAGACTTTTCTTTGTTTCTCATTATCCGGTAATGGTCTTTCTTCCTCTTTAATAAAGCCTTCATCCTCTCTGCATTGAAAGATAATAGAAGATTAACTGTTGTTAGCAATATTCATATATGCATATATATATATATATATTTGTGTATATATGTGTGTGTGTGTGTGTTGAAGCTTTTTCGTTTCGACTTGTCTTCGTGTTGGCCCTAAGCAGCAGTTTTGGTTTGGCAGCCAATTGGGGAGCTCTACAACTGTGATGCGCTAATTAAAATTAATCGCTTATTGTTTATCGCTTATCGATAAGTCGCAAAATCAATAACATAAGCAGTTCAAGCCTAAGTTGAAATGATAATCATGAATCTGAGGTTTAAGTTTGATACGGTGCAAGTTATGTCTACGCTTAACTTCCGGCTTGTACTCAGGCTTCATCTTCTTCCTCTTCTTCTTCTGCATCTTTGTTCGGATTATCGTTTGGGGCTCAAACGATGCCGGCCACAGTGCCCCCCTTTTGTTGCCGTATGAACAAAATTTTAAGCTGGTGGTCAAGTGATTAACAAGTGATTCGACAACGGCCTCGAGCTTTCATACACTCTCGTCGTTCGTTCTATTGTCACTGTGCAGCTGTCGAGTGTGTGTGCGAGTATGTGTGTGTGTGTGTGTATCGTTCTCTGTATGCGTATGTATTCCCTTTGTTTATTTCAGTTCGCATGAAAACCACAAAGTATGTAAAACGTTCAATAATTGCCTACTGAAGTCAATTGAATGAGAAGCCACAGATTTCAATAGGTAGCAACAACACCAAACAACAGGCCATAAGTGTGTGTGTGTGTGTGTGTGAGTGGGAGTGTGTTTGTGTGAGCTGTTTCTCGTTTCGTAAACTGTTCTTAATATGCACACAATATTGTGGCTATAAATGTGGCATTCGAATAGCTCAGCTTAGGTAAAAGGAATGAAGAAATTGCTTTGTGATTTAAATACATTTGTGTTTCTTCCTTTTAAAGAAACTACTGTGAAATATTGCCTATTTATGTTCTCAATTACTCACACTTGAAGTTTCTAGGGGGAAAATGGGAGGTTAGTAAACATAGAATGAGAGGTGTGTCACAATTCCATGTTTCATGCTATAATATATCACGTTTAATATGACAAATGTGGTACAATATGGACTGCTTTATATGACATTTTCCATTAGGAATGACTTAGAATAGAGTCCATTTTTCATATGTATAAGTATTGTATGTGTCACATGGTCATGGGAAATGTAGTAAAACGCCCTCTTTCATTTCAAATGTTTCATTTACCATGTTTCATTTTCCATGTTTCGTATATTTCAAATACCACGTATCATATATCCTATAAGTTTCATCGTCATGTTTCATAAAACTAAAACAGTTTTTCACTTCATTTGCTCTTTCATGTTCCATTCTCATGGTTCATATAAAAAAAACATTTCATTTTTCATATCTCAAATAACTCGTTTCATATATCATATATTGCCATGTTCCATTCTCATGTTCCATATATCAAAAACATTTAATTTCATTTGACATATCACATATAGGACATTTACATGGCTTGATTCATTTACCTTCATTTCATTTACCATATTATATATAAGACACTTACATGGCATGATTTATTTGTTATGTTCCATTCTCATGTTCCATATAACAAAAACATTTCATTTCATTTCCCATATCTCGAATACCACGTTTCATATATCATATAGGCATGTACATGCCGTGCTTTATTTGTCTTGTTCCATTCTCATGTTCCATATAGCAAAAACATTTAATTTCATTTGCCATATCATATGTAAGACATTTACATGGCTTGATTTATTTGTCATGTTCCATTCACATGTTCCATATAACAAAAAGACTTCATTTCATTTTCCATATCTCAAATACCACGTTTCATATATCATATATTGCCATGTTCCACTCTCATGTTCCATATATCATATACATTTAATTTCATTTGCCATATTATATATTAGAAACTTACATGGCATGATTTATGTGTCATGTTCGATTTTCACGTTCCATATAAAAACATTTCATTTTATTTTTCATATCTCAAATACCACGTTTCATATATCATATAAGATATTTACATGCCATGCTTTATATGTCATGTTCCTTTCTAATGTTTCGTATAGCGAAAACACTTTATTTCATTTGCCATATTTCATGCTCCACTCCCATGTCTCATATATCATATAACGTATATATATGCCATATTTAATGTCATATTCCACATCATAGTAGCATCTGCTATTATAATATGCGCTTTTAAATAACATTCATAGCATAGATAATAATAAGAGGTTTTTGAAATATATTTATTTAAAACAATATATTTTCGAGGAACTGCCCACCCTTTTTATACCCGTATTAAATTTAATATTTATTTATTAGTTTGTCTGTGCAAAGGTGACAAGTGGAGGTAGAACTTGAATTCTACTCAACTAATCAGATTATTCATATATCAAATACTATTGCAGTTTCTACGGAATACAATCTAAAGTGCAATATATTTAATTGTTAGTTCGTCTGTTTGTGTGTGTGTGTGTGTGGGTGTGGGAGTGTGTGTCTGTGTTTATATATGCAGTTGTTTGTCTTGTGTGTCAGGTAACTACGTGCCGTGTTGCATGCCTTGTGGGAGAGGTACTTGGTTCAACAATTAGCTGCCGCCAATAAGCAAAACCAATTCGCTATTTGCTGCACTTGAGTCTTAAGTAAATATTCTTTTGTTTTTGTTTTGTTTTTCTTTTCAACTGTGTAGACAACGAGTAAGAATGCTTTGGATGAGACTGCCCGACTAGAAGATACCTTGCTACCATAGGAAACATACTGGACTTTAGCCCGTATATCCAATAATGTTTTGAGACTGTTTCTTTATAACATTTATAACATTTTTTTTTATATTAAAAAATTACTTCAAATAAAAAAACAAAAATCTTTCGTTAAATTAAATTTTGCATATTAAAAAATAAAAAATTTTTTTGAATAATTTTAGATAAAATATTTCCAAAGTTTAAGTAATTCTAAATTATATAATGAAATGGATAAATTGACTAGAAAATGTTTGTAATACTTGAGATTCATATCATTTACATAATTTCATAATGAACATCTGAATACTTCAAACATGTGTAACTTCGTCTGGCCAAGCGCTATTCCGGGTATTTTTTAGTAGGGGAGTCTAAACTAAAGCACACTCGCTTGTTTCATTGTATTTTCATAAATTGTTTTGGAATTTTTGTAGGTTTTTGTATTTATTTTTGATATTTTTTTTTTTGGTAGATTTGTGGGGCAACCGGCTTACCTGAATTTATTAATTGCTTGATCACCTAATTCATAAAATTTTATTTCTTCACTAAATACGTCTAAAGGGACATTGACCGGTCTCCGTAGTCGGCCACCTGTGAAGTAAACGCAAGCGTAATCGTGTGGCATGTTTGTGTGTATGTGTGTGTGTGTGTTTGATGGGCGTGGCATGTATGGAGAGAGTTGTATGTTTATTTTGTTGGTATTTGTATTAGTGGTATGTGGAAGAAGAGAAGAGTAAAAGTGAAAAGACATTAGAGAATTGTTCGAGAAGAGTGAATGGCACTTCAGTTGGCATTCCATTCGCTTGGCTGACTACTTACCACTCTGATAATAGTATAAAATCGCATCGAAGCTCGGACGACTACGGTCAAAAAAATATTCATTTCTAAGCGGGTCAAAGTACCGTAATCTTCGAGCTGGATCCCCAAGCAGTGTGTCCGGGAATTGATTTAGCGTACGCAGTTGTGTTTCAAACCTTAACCCGCTTACCTGAAATTTAAGCAATTGCAATTGTGTAATATAGAAACTTATGTATTGGATCGAAGGGGGCCACTCACATTTATAACGACTCTCTCGCAGAAATCATGATCGTGAGGAATGGGTTCAAAGTGTTGTGGTCCGCCACCAAAGCCATGACCAGCCCCCCCTTCTTCGTCTTGACTGCTCAATTTGGGCAAAGACCTGTTGATGAAACAAAACGAAATAACTAAATTAGATATGTTACATAAATGGGAAAGTGAAGTTCAACTGTAATCAAATATTAAATATTCACCAAAAGTCTTATTTGATATTCATTTTAAGACAACTTTGGATAAAGAAAGCTTAAGTTTCCACTTCAGTAAGTTCTTTTTTTAATCATCATACAAAGAGAGAGATGGTTTATACTTGATATTATAGAAGAGAAAGTGGGAGGGGTCATAAGAGGTCAGTACCAAGAGAGAAGAAAGCGAGACAGAGCGAGAGAGAGAAGGAAAGTGATAGATGAAAAGATGAGTGCATTAAAGGAGTTGTCGAGTGAAAGGAGGAAGAAGGACGGAGAGAGAAAGAAAGAGAGTATGAGAGAGAGAGAGAGAAAGAAAGAGAGTGAGAGAGAGAGAGAGAGAGAAAGAAAGAGTGTGAGAGAGAGAGAGAGAGAGAAAGGGTAGAGATAGAGATAGGAAGTTAGAAGGAGAAGGAAATATACAGAGAACTAGAAGGAGAGAGAAGCAGAGAGAGAAAAACAGAAAGGGAGAGCAAGGGAGCAGAGGGAGATAGTGAGAATTACAATAGAGTAGAGACGAAAGATGCATAGAGGAGGTAGAAATAAGTCCGAAAGAAAGGAAGATAGATAGAAAGAGTAATGAAGGAGATAGAGATATACATACATATATATAGATAAAGAGAGAGAGAGAGAGAGACAAAGCTGTATAAAGAGAAAGCCCAAGTGAGAGAGCGAAACGGATATTGACTTTATGTTTTTCTTCGCCTCGTTTTTTATGTATATCTAAACTTCTGTCCTACTTTTTATTGATAAATATATATAGAGACAGAGGGAAATAAAGAGGAGGAGAGTGCAAGAAAGAGAGATTCGAAGAATATAAAAATATTAATTGGTTGATTTCAACTGAATAGAAAAGCCAGTGAATTCATTCAGAATATGGGACCAAAACCGATGCCATTTTGCGCTAAAGAGTACAAAGTGAAATGACAGATAGCAACAGGAAGAGGAGGAGGAGATGAAGCTAGCCAAGCAAACTGTTATTCGCTTGAATTAGAAATCTGTTGCCTTGGCAATAATAGGTCTGAGCTGGTTTTTCCAGCTGTCGCTGCCATCACTTCGGCCCAATTAAATATACTTTTTCCGCCATCTGCTGCTAAGCCAACGCAAAAGTCGTAAGTAACGCGCAGTGAGAACCTGTCGGATTTATTTGCCTATAGAAAGGCAAATAAATGGGCAAGGGGCGGGGCGCCCAGAGACTCTAGCTGGGCTACTCACACTGACAGCTCCAAGCTGCGGCTTAAAAAGTATTTACAAGTACTTAAGTCGCAAGAAATTCACAGATATTTGTCACGAAATGAGCCAATTGGATTATGTATTTAGATTTGCTCGAGAGCCCACAGCAAAATCAAAATGTGAAACTGAATCTGAAGCCGAAGCTAAAGCCAAAACTTAAGCTGATGCTGGGATCTGAAGCACTTTGACAATCATCTGCGTTTGTCACACATTTTTACACAAAAATCTTTGGTATATTCATTTGGAGGCTTTGCCCCTATTTGTCAACTCAATCTATTAAAATGAACTGTCATAAATTGGAATTTGTTTTGAGTGAATTTTGTATGCAGAATGCAATATGCACGAGATGCATTATGCAGCAATCAAATCAAATGCTGAGCTGTAATTGATATTTGATGTTTGATATTTGATATGCTGTGCGGTATTTACCATTTAGTTGTTATTCATTTGGCTTTGGCTTTGGCTTTGCCTTTGGCTTTTGGGGCATGCAGTGTGGCAAGCCGCAGCCGCACCTACACCCGCCCCTCCACCCGCAGTCGCAGTCGCAGTCGCAAGCAGCCCATTGAAAACCATTTAATGCGCATTCAACTGGCGGCAAATAGCAATACTTTTTGGCCCAATGCCCTGCCACACGCCACATGCCACACACACACACACACACACACACACACACACATAACTCTACCTCCCGCTCTTGTTGTTGTTGTTGCTGGGCTTGAGCCTCGCGGCAGCACAGGAAGGCAATAAATGTTTACACATGTAATTGAAATTGTATTACAATCCACATAGATATGCCCACTCACTACATATATATATATATATATATATGTATATATACACTCTTGCAGCTGTAGTAAAAGGCGTTGCATATGAAGAGGCGCCACGGCTGGCAAAGTGCCCAAAATGGCAGCCAAAAGAATTTTATGCAGCCTTTCGCCCTTATCGCTGATGTTGCCAACAACGTGCAGCTGTTTTCCCTGTTTTCCTTGTTTTTTTTTTTTTTTTTGGTGCCTCGAGCTGCGGGGGCCAGTCCAGGCCACCTTCTGATACCCTGCACACATGAGAATGTTTATCGAATTGCAAAATTGAAATTACAAGTGAAATTGCCTTTATCTTGCGATAGTTTAACATTCATTTAGATGGAACTTTAAAGAGTCTAGGGAGATTCTACTTAGGAGCATAATGAAGAGATAGAGACTCTTTAAGCTCTAACTAAACTATTGCAATGTTTAAGCTTTACAAGAGTCTCCTTGGACGATTTAAAGTTTCAGCTAACTACATTTTGAGCTATCGCAATACAAAAAGCTAATGAAAGCGATTGCAGAAGAGATCGAGGGCAACTGCAAAGTCATTGATCTAAGCAGAGCTTTGGCAAGTAGTTCAAATACAGATTAGTCTTACTGCAACTTAATCTAAATTTACATTCTTAGGCCTATGAATGATGTGCTAAAGGTGAGCAAGGAGATATAGTAGTAGGTCTTTGGTCAAGACCCGGTCAGGTCAGGTCTAGAGGGTGCTGTCCATTGATCTAAGTAGACCTTTGGCAAGTAGTTCAGAAGCCGTGGCATTAAGTACAGATTAGTGTTACTGCAACTTAATCTAAATATGCATTCTTAGGGCTATAAACGATAACAATCACAGAATTATATGCTAAAAGAGAGCAAGGAGATATAGGGATAGGTTTTTTGGTCAAGACGCGGTCAAGGTAGGTCTTAAGGGTGCTGTCAATTGATCTAAGCCGAGCTTTGGCTACTAGTTCAAGAGCCGTGGCACCAAATACAGATTAGTATTACTGCAACTTAATCTAAATATACATTCTTAGGGCCATGGACGTTAACAATCACAGAATTATGTGCTAAAGGGAAGCAAGGAAATATAGGGATAGGTTTTTTGATCAAGTCTCGGTCAACTAGGTCATGAGGGTGCTGTCGTCTACGTACTCAGTCGGTCTACTATTTTCATTAACAAAGCTGAATACATGTGTATAGAAACTCTTCTTTTTCTTGATCAACTCATGACAAAGCTGAATGATATGGTAGCTTGATATATAGCTTGATAAGAGCTGACTAAAAAGGTAAACAAAGAATTTTGTATATATGAATCGAATGCTGCATCAACATGAGCTATATACAACATAAACTGAGCTAATGGAAATGAGACTAAGCAATGTTCAGTAAGGGATGCTTAGCACAGAGACAGGCAGATCGATCTGGCTATATGCAAACAGACATTTATATGTGTATATATGTACAGATCTCGTTACCAACATATAATCATTAACCCATCGACTGCCATTCTTCTAGGATATCTGCCCGTCGAGCAGATGCCACCTCACTTTCTGCTCAATTTTTGGCTGTCGAAGCGTTGTTTCATGGCATGTTGCCTACTTTTTGGCGCCGGGGGCATTTAATTAAGCGTGTAAGTGCACGGTCGGCGGTCCAAAAAAAAAAAAGAAAAGAAAAAAATGGAAAAAGTGAAGAAAAATCGCCAGGCAAACCAGCAATCTAGTAAAGCACCTGCCACGCCTCACACCCAACGCCCACGGAGCCGTTTGGATGGCTTAATATTTTTGGCCACATAATTGCATATTTGATGACTCGCATAGATACAAGGCTCCACTTGCTACAGACGACGACTGGGTGGGGACTGGGGGCGTGTTGGTTGTGGGCGTGAGTGTGAGTGTGAGGCAACGAAATGCAATTCTGCATAATTGAGATGCCAACTGAGACGAATTGTTGGCCAAATAGCAGCGACTAGGCCGACTGACTAGTCGACTGGGCGCGATGCTAACAAGCTCAACTTTGAGGTTATGTTGCATGCGTGTCACGTTGCGTGTTGCATGTTGCATTGCGCATGACGTCAGCGACACACGTCAAGTGACATATATATATATATGTATGTGTGTGTGTGTGTGTATGGATGTATGTGTGTCTGACGACTTTTATTTTGCCATAAGCACAATCTGTGCATACGGATAATTAAGCACAGGCGACAGCGGTCAGGCAGACATACACACACACACACACCAACACACACATAAAATGTCAACAAACAATTGAAGTTTTATGCAAAACGCCAACACAAAACTATGTGTGCGTGTGTGTGTGTGTGCTCAGGTTGAATATTCATTCACACACACACGAACTACTTGATAGGCGGCCTGCTTTCACTCTGTCTGTGTGTGTGTGTTTATCTATGTAAATGTTTTAACTGCTGCGCTCTCGCTCTATCGCATGCCAAAGATATCACACTATATATACATATGCATGTATGTGTATATGGGTCAGCGGCACGACTGTGACGTCATTGTGCAAGCATCGCGCAACGCCGTGTCTCGACCTATTTTCAAGCCCGGCTAACATTTTCATTTGCTTTTACACGCTGCTTCGCATTCGCATTCGCATTCGCATTCGCATTCGAATTCGGATTCGTTGCTGCACTTCCGGTTGTTTGGCTGGCGTTGCATAAGCAGCAACGGCTTCTACATCTAGCTGAAGTTCAATGCGATAGCAGAGCCAAGTCGAAAGCAGGTCGACTCTAGTGCAAAATCACAGCTCATAAATCTTATGGACAGCATCTTGGTAGGCAGGCCAGCCTCCCCTCCCCCCTACTCAGCCCACCGCCTACCCACCTCCCTCTGCCTTGTTAAGCCTCTCACTTTGCCTGTCTGCCTCTGTGTGTGTGTGTTTGTGTTTGTGTGTGCTCTTGTCTGAATGCATGCCGGTCAAGGCAACACGAGTAATCTGCTCTCGCACTGCCACTGTCTGTCCAAGTTCCCATTCTCCCAGCTGCCCGCCCCTGCCCCTCGCGCTAAGCCTCTCGCCTGCTTGTTCGACACGTTTATATATTGCAGTAGACTCTATTTTTAGTCCATGTCTTCGTATAGGGTATATGCAATGTGCATGTTCTGCACATTTCTCATGCTGCGGCACGTTTTGCCACATAAATATATATATATATATATATATTTTGCTTCTGCTGCTGTGGGGCCAATTAATGGCGAAAAATTAAATGCAAATGCAGCAACAGCAGCAGCAGCAGCAGCAGCAGCAGCAGCAAATGCTGCGACACTCGCGGGCCAAATACGTGACATCAATTTGGCCAACTTGTCCCCAAGAGCCTTGAACTGGCGCATCTACTTAATCAACTGCGAGTGTGTGTCACTGTGTGTGTGTGTGTGTGTGTGTGTGTGTGTGTGCGAGTGCAGTTAATCAAAATTGCTCACAATAAAAACTGCTGCAAATGGCAATCAATGAAGGAGAAGAAGAATAATTGGAAGAATAAGATGAAGTAGAAAAACTAAAAGCTGAAGCAGCAGCTTTGTGAGAAAAACAAAATCTATTGCATACCCCAAGGCGCAGCCAATTTATATATGTAGATATAATTCTTATGCTACAGATACGACAAATTGACAAAAACTAAGGCCAGCGGTCAGTTGTAAACTTGTATATACATATAGAAGTAAACTTTATCTATTTTCAGGAAAATGTCTGAGCCCAAAAACCATTAAGATCGAATGAGTTTTGACCACGTTATGAAACTTATTTCATTGCATAGCAAGTGCACAGTGTGTAATAAATATAATTTTTGATTGAGCTGTTCTCTGTGTTTCTCTCATCTTTCTTGTTTTAGCAGTCTCATCTGTCTTTTAGTTTATTGTCAACTGTCAGAAGAGCTGCTCCAACTTTTATGTGTGTGTAATAATACGACAAACTTTAAAATTTTACTATCGGAGAGTTGGAAACTAGCATAAGCTAAGTGCTTTTTGTTCAGATCAATTCATATTATTTATTTAAGTAAAATTAGCCACAAAAGTGTTAAAAGTCTTTTGCTGTCAGCACATGAGAATTTTATAGTTTGGCTTAAGCAAACACTTTAAAACAAATAACAAATTCTTAAGCTTTAGCGCTGGAGTTGATGAAGGCCTTAATATTGATACTTATAAATATATATATAAACATTTATATATATATATATATATATATCTATATGCATAAACATGTTATTGAAGGCCACCTCGTTCGGTTCACTTTATCTAGAATGTTGATGCCTTTATCTTCAAGTGGACTATGGCAGTGCATTGTATAGCTTAAGACCATCCTCAACGCACAAAACGATTGAGCAAAGCGACATGAGTAAAACACTTATGCCCTAAGCTCCAATTACACGCCGTGGGAGACCATAGCAAAAGAGATAAGTTACTTTCAGAGGGAGAGGATAGAAAAATGTCTCTAAATGGTGGGAAATTTAACTAAAACGCATCGCTCAACGGGTGCGATGAGCAGTTTAACAATATTAAAATCTATATAGATCAAACTTATGGTTCTTTGAGGTCATATATTAGCTTAATTCAAAAAAATATCTATCAAGTAAATAATTATTGTTTATTTCACTTAATTTGCTCTTGAAATAATCTTTTTTTAAGTGGAAAATAAAATCAATATACAAATTAGTTCAATATCAAGCCAGATTATTGGCAATTGGAATAATCTTATATTAGAGAAAAGTGTAAAAACCAAATAAAATATACTTATATATATAATACATGAATATATTGAAGACATAGATAAAGATAAATATAAGATATAAATAAAATATAAAGATAGATATAGATCACATAGTCTACGAGATATTGAATAATAGATTTTTAATCATAGTATTCGAGATAATTCGAGATAAATATGTTTAAAAATCAATTTTTTTAAAGGTCATAAGGCTATTATGGAAATAAACATTAAATGCCTACAAAAATATAGACTTTATGTGTACATAAACATATAATTATAAGGTCCCTCAATATGATGGGCGATAACTCTTTAAATACCTTTCGAGACTCACCTAAACAGCTTGAGTAGGCATGTAGGTACTGCAGCCCAAAGAACTGCTACCCCACGCATTAGAGCTAGCAGAAGACTCAAACGCTATCTTTCTCAATACTTACTGGATCGGGCCATGACTTGAAATCTATCAAATATCCTCTTGAACTTTACCACCTTATATATATCATTGTTAAGTTAAGCCCGACTTGAGCTTTTATAGTACCCCAAGATTTAATAATCGACTTTTAATACAGGCAGAATCAATATCAATTTTCAACTCTGATCCTTAATGGACCAACGATTTGTGCACCTACTAAGCCACGTGTAGCGGCGTCTATCTGTTAGATACTTTTTAAAACAAAGTCAGAGTCATTACAAACAGAGGAACGGACTCAGCCCGTCAAGTACTCAATAATTCACAAAATAATAATAAAAAAAGTATGTATTCTGTGTTTCTTAACTTCCATATTCTAAAGAAACATATTTGATCAATTCATGTTTAGATTAAGTTGTCTAAGAGGTAGCTGGATATTAGAATATAATATCTCATTTATATATCATGTGATATATTACAATATATATACTCATTCATATATTTCATCAAATTAAAATGAAGAAGATAATTCTTTCCTTCCATAACTCAAAGACAGTATAGAGCACATAAAAAATTAGAATTTCATCAAGTCTTTAAATGAATATCGATCATTTAAGATCTTTCAAGTGCACAAATTCCACTTTAACTTAAATTAATTAGCCTTATCGCTAAATATATATAGGTATGTATATATATGCATTGCGCTAGATTTTTCTGTCTGAATCAAATGAAAAATTACTTTTTTCTTTCTCTCTCTACAACTAAAAGTATATCTAGAGGCATTTGTAGTTGTGTGTGTATGAACGTTGCTCGAAATGGGCTTTAGTTTGAGTTTGCATTTGAGCTCGTGGCATTTGCTGTGGCAACCAGATACAAAGATAGACACAGAAAAACAGAGAGAGAGAGGGAGAGAGAGAGGGAGAGAGGGAGATAGAGGCAGAGATAGGGGCAGACACTGGCATCGCGTGGCAAGTGCTGAAGACAGCGTTGCAATCAATCGCCAAAGCCAGGCGAAATCACGGCCAAAGAAGGCGGCGAATTATGCAAATCCGACTTAAAGCTTGAAACGTCTCTGCCACATGGGGCAACCTGCTCACAAGTTGTAGTTGCAGTTGGCTGACCTTGGCTAGCGCAACTTTGCGTGCTCAATTTGTGTTGCTGTTATTTTTGGCAGCAATTCTCAAATTGTGCGGTGGAAAACATGCAAGCGACGCTTGTTGCTATTGTGCCACGGTGGTGCAGGTGGCGCAGGTGGTGCAGGTGGCGCAGCCAGTGGGCAGCGGAGCATGTGTGGGTGGCTGGCATTTTAAATGTGTTCCGCTGTGCCGCCTTGTTGAAACTTTAGCTCAGCTCGTTTATTATCCAAACAGCAAAGCTGATGAAGCAACTGAGCCAAGTTGAGCGAAAGCAAATGAATGCAACTCTAAATACCCTGTAATTGCCAACGATATTAAAGAAGAAGCTTTTTCAGTAAGAACTGCATACACTATCTAAGCTACCCCAACTGCCAGCTGTCTACAGGGTATAAGGACTGTTAACGGAGCTGTGCACAGCTAACAACTTGGCCAAATATCTTCGAAGCGAAGCGTGTCCAAGTGTGCCACAACTACATGCAGCAGTTGTCCTTTTCCGTTTTTCTTTTTCGCAATGCAATTTTCTTATAGATTTTCTTTCGTTTCTGGTCAACTTCAGGCACATACAGTCAAGTGATGTAACTGCTGGCAGTTGCTCTGACTGAAGTGGCGATGGCAGGCAGCATCCAAATGTCTAATTGGATTGCTTCAATGATGGTGGCCGAGATAGCGATTTCGTTTAAAGCAAGCTTAAATTTTGTTATTTCTATTGTTATCGCTATGTAGAGATACTTGCAAATATACTTATAAATAATGTTATATATATATTTTGTCATTTATTTGTATCATTATAAATCGTTTATTTATGCCATACATATATATTGTTATATATATAAATATATATTGATTAATCGTTATCGATAAATATCGATTATTACTGTTACATAGACATGCTCTACATATTTAAGAATCTTCTAAGAGTTTATTAATTGCTAAAAAAAAGATATTCATTGGTAAATAATTAAAGCATTGTAGCTTAGAATAATCGATATATGTATATCGATTATACTAATCTATATCTATATGAAGATAAAGGTAAGCACATCTAATAACTCCTTAGCATTTCTTTGTTTATGCTTATGCTTATAGCTAAAAATCGACAACTTATCGATAAACTACTCAAACCGATTTGATTGTTTTAGTTTATTGTGATCGATAAGTATTAATGATGTTAATAGCATTATGGTAATTATCAATCAAACTCAAATTCTATAGATTACTTTTGCTATATTCTATCGATAAACATATATCAATTGACTCTCTGCCTGTAATTGTGGCAATACAACTTTATATCTTAAATATTCCTTAACTTCTCCTATATTCTATCAATAGAAAACTTATCGATTTAGTCTGCCTGTAATTGTGTTAACAAAGCACTGCATCTAAAACATCAATAGCTTCAGTTATATTCTATGGAAAGCTATAAACAAAATGCGAAAAGTTGAACTAATCAAATATAGTAAATGAATTAGTAACAGTTATCGATAACTTTATAATAACATATGCTCATTAATTTACTTAACTAAGCATATTCTATGCACAACTGCTCAATTCGTCTTTCACATGTGATCAATAAAGTTTACTATGTATAAAGTATCGATAGGAATATATGCTTCAGCTTTTCAGATCTAATTATAAACAATTATACTATCGAATTATTTTGTTTTCGACTCAAATGAAATTAGATTTGTCAAACTATACTAGAATTGATGAGAACAAGAATACTTGAAAGCTTGGCAACGTCCCTCGACTTCAGTTTAGTTTGCAAAATTGTGAGAACAGAGAGCAGATAAACTTTTTTCAAATATTATCCAACACTGGGTGGAGTTTATTGTCTGCCAGGCAACAGCATTAATCAGGCTGATTTGCAGTGTCAGCTGGTGGCAACAATGTGGCATGTGGCATGTGGCATGTAGCATGAAGCTAGTTAATAGACTTGATAAACACAATGAACGGAATTGGCTTTATGGCTTTCTGGCTTTCTGACTTTCTGGCTTTCAGAACTGTCTAAGCAATGCCAATTGTTCCGCTTGGCCATTGGCGAACTAGCTGAATGCGCGGCCAAGTGCCAAGTTTTCATTATGTCTTTGACATGCGGTGTTAATTTTTATGCCCAGACGAAGGCGATGATGATGCTGATGAGGAAGAAGATGAGCAGCAGTTGATATAGATAAATGCTTGATAAAGACGTGGCCATAATAAAAGTAACAAGCAGAATGTAAACAACAAAAGACGACAAAGTTAAGCGAGTGAAAGCGAAACATACAAAGCACAACAGACCAGACAGACCCAAAAGCGAGCCATATATCTATATGTGTGGTGTATGACGTGTGTGTGTGTGTGTGTGTGTGTGTGTGTGTGTATCGTGTGGCATTGTTATGGCCTTTGTTGCTCATGTTGCTGACGTTGACGTCGCTTGTCGCTTGTCGCCTGTCGCTGCCAGCAAGGATCAAAAGTCAAGAACAATGACAGCAGCTGCGAAACAAAACAAAGCGGCAACAGCAACAGCAACAGCAACAACAACAGCAACAAAAGGTTGAAAAGTCAAGTTGCAAGTTGAAATATGCGGCAATTGTTCGACTTGGCTGCCAGAGCAGACGAGAGGCATGGGAATGGGATTAAGTGAAAGTCTAAGCATTTTAGCTGTTTGGCCCCAATCGGCTTTGCTGCGAGCTGCTCGTGCTCTCAATAGTTTATTTGCACTCCAAGCTAAGTGCCACACAAAAAAGGAACGAGACGGAGCCAGATCGGGTGAGAAAGAGAAAGAGAAAGAGAAACACACATCTCATTATCAATGTCAAACGGATGTCAATACTCATTGACTTGATTATGGGGCATATTATCAAAGGATATTGTTATGTCTCAATGAGAGGCGACCAACAACCCTCCCCCCCCAGTCCACTCCACACAACCCTAAACGATGATGATGAGCGTTGTTGTTGCTGTTGCCTGTTAAGAGCTGCTGCTGCTGCTACTGCTGATGCTTTGACTGTTGCTGCTGCCAATGTCACGTTGATGCCACATTGCGCATACGCCGCATGGGCCAACATCAAATTGGCCATATATAAACACACAGCTTACAGATGTAGTGCGTATATGTGTGCGAGTGTGTGTGTGTGTGTGTATGCGCATTGCCGCATACATGCCATTGTGCGGACTACTTGGCATGGGCAACTAGCCATTGGTGCCCTTTTTATACGCTGAACACTCTTTGCAAATGTCAATGCAGTGTGAAATAGGTTTGTGCAAATGTATGTAACAGGCTGGAATAGGCGACTCTATAAAGTATAGTTATATACTATAGCTGTGTGGATCTAACCCAGTTTAGCTTTGTGTCTCTCTGTCCGTATCGATATGGATCTCTGACTGCAGTGACCAAATTTGTCATAAAAGATTATCTTATGTAGTATAATATTTGATCTAAGTATACAAAAGTTTACAGTTTTTCTCTTCTATATTCCAGTTTTATCAATAAAATCGATATTTTGGCATAGAGACCATAAGATCTAATCAAATTTGCTTGGTGCATCCCCTTCCAGTACTCTTATACACTAAGACCTATTGAGAACTCTAGAGTATTATGAGCTGCAGCTCTACTCAGGTTAGGGTAGGGTATTTCCTAGTTGGCCATGCTCGACCCGAGCACTCTTACGTGTTTAAATATAAATTGCAGAAGGCAAAAATGCCAGCGCCAGCGCCTGTCGCTATGCAATGCAATTTTGTACACACAGCTACGCCACCTCAGCCCGCTCACAGGCAAAGGCCAAGCTCAAAAAAAAGAGTGAAAAACATATGAATATATATTTATATATGTAATATAAGTATGTATATATATATATATAACAGATGTACAAAAATGTTCCAGAATTTGCCATGCCATGTGTTGGCTGTAAATTGAAATTTATTTGGGTCAAATTGAAGCTGTAAAACTTCTAGATTTCTACATTTCAGAGTTTATTTCAATGTTAACCTTCTGTTAATATGTTGCCACAATGTTAATAAACACTTAACATATTCCCACAATGTTAATTAAAACTTAACATTTCTCTACCCAAACTTTGACAGATTGTTTTCGATTGCTTTCACATTGAGTTCATTAATTCCATTCCATTTCATTTCATGCATGCCCTTTATTGAATTTAATTGCAAGCATTTAATTTTGATTGCTTTACATTCCATTTCGTTTCACTTTATTTCATTCATTCCGCTTCATTTACTTTGGAAATTTCAGTTCGTGGATATTGAATGTGGCACAGAGCGAATCCCTGCCCATGTCTAATTGTGTTTCGCTGTTTCTCATTGTTCCCCACATTCATATTCTCATTCACATTTACTCATTCAAAGTGAAAAAAACATTGCACAATTAAACATAATAGTTATATTCATTAGCTGCATACATGTCATTACATTTCCCTAGTTATACACATTCACGAAAGTGAAATGAGTATATTGGTTTTGTGCAATGTCCGTCTTGCAGTTCGTCTGTCTTGCTGTCTAAAAAGTCTAACAGCTAAAAGCTTAAAAACTCGATAATTGAGTTACTGTTGACCTCCTTTAGCCATGGCGTGGCATATTGAAAAATACTCTGTAATTTCAATAGTTTTAGAGCGTATGTGGTTATGAGCTAAGGATTGGCCTAGATTGAACTAGAGTTCCAAAACGGAACACTTAAGCTAGTGCAAACTTCTGCCCGACTCCTTTACTTAAAAAGAATCATCTGTTTTTTTTTGTACCTTAAATAAGTATCATGCAGTCAGTAGAACCCGACTTCATGCTTGCTCTAGTTGCTTTCGTTTTGACATAAAACTCGCTTCTTCGTTCCATTTAATTGTCGTTCATTAAATTCCATTCCTTAACATTGAAATTCAAATTTTTGAGCGCAACAAAATGGAATTCAATAAACTTCTAACGTGTTTCATGCTTGTGAATATTTTATTTATAGCGCCCGAGGCTATTCATGTAAAAGTGTAAAAGTGTAAAAGTTTTGCCCCCTGCCCCCACCCCCATTTTTGTTGTTTGTTGTTTTCTTTTGAACTGTGAATTTCTCAAGTGTCGAAAGTGTTTAATTAATCGAGTTTTGATTGTTACCTATCACGCAGAAGAGGGGGCGAGGCGTTGGATAGATTTTCACCGCTCAAGGGTTGCTCCTGGCGCGGTCGCAAAACCGGCGTTAGGCCCCATCTCTCGATGAAATCGATGCGGGAAATGGTTGAGGACGAGCAAGTTGGCTGAATTTGTAAGTGCGCCAACGTTCGCTAAGCGCTGGCTGCGGCTGCTTATCGTCCAACTAGTTCAGCTGGCTGCCAGTTTTGTGCGCTCCAAATGGCTCCGCCTCCGGCTACGGCTCCGGCTCCGGCTTCGGCTCCGGCTCCTGTCCCGGCACCCGCTCCGGCTCCTGCTCCGGCTCCTGCACCGGCTCCTGCACCGGCTCCGACTCCGACTCCGACTCCGACTCCGACTCCTGCTCGTGCCTGCCACCACACGGTGTGGCATACACACTTTGCTGCTATTTGTAGCTGCGTCTCAGTTTCGGCTGGCCAACAAAGCGTTGCATACTTTTGGGCGTTGCCATTTGTTGTCGCCGTCGTCGTTGTTCTTATTAGTGTTGTTGTTGTTGTTGTTGATGTGTTTGTTGTTGCTGTTAGTGCTGTTAACATTTAGTTGATATTTGTTGCATGATTGCAAGCAAGTTGTTGAAGGCGTTTTAACATTTGATATATTTTTATATATATATATATATTTATTTATATATTTTATTATATTTTTATTTTGTTTAAAGCTGTTTGTTGTTGTTGTTGTTGTTGTTGCTGATGTAGAAGACTTTTTTGATTTGTTGTTGTTGTTGGTTGTTGTTGGTTGTTTGTTGTTTATTTGCTGTTGCTGCTGTTAGAGCTGTTTTTGATGGCAACACACTTTGTGGGGCAGACGCATAGCTATTGTTGTTGCTGTTGTTGTTGTTGTTGTTGCACTTTTGTCACATGTTGTTGTTGATGCAGCAATTGTTGATTGTTGTTGTTGTCGTTGTTGCTGTTGCTGCTGCTGCTATCTGCTTACAGCTTGCTGCATTTTATTTCATAATTCTGAGTTATTGGGCCAAAGCTGCTTTAATTGATTTTGTAATTAGTCGATTTTGGACAATTGTAGATAAATCTTACAACACACACTCCCACACACACTCACACACACACACACAGATAGGCGCGCGCGCGAACTCAAACACATATGGCAACTAGGCTGGAGGGTCGTGTCCTCTCGTGCTGTCGCTTCGTGTCGTGGCAACCGGAAACAGCAAGTGAAAATGTTAATTTCCGCTTTTAGGCGTAGCTCACACACACACACACACACAGACACACATACACAAAAGTATATATATAAATGTTGTTTTGAAGTTATTTCATTTTTTATAAAAATAGGCGCAACGATGTTGCTGCTGCTGCTGTTGTTGTTGTTGTTGTTGTTTGCTGTGCGAATTCGAGCGCGACGCTGGGCGTGGGTGCGAGCGAGAGGGCCGCCAGCACACACATACATATGTCCTTTGCCTATTGATTTTCAGCAGCAGCGACTCCGTGTGCTTGTCCTTTTGCCCCACTCACACACACACACACACACACACCTACACACGTTTCTCTCTCTCTCTTTCTCTAGCTTATGCCGTGCTCTTCTCATTTGCCGTTTAATTATTGCAATTGATTTGAAGTTGCTTTGCTGCTAGTTGGCACAAGGGGGCGTGGCGGAGAGGGTCGCAGGGCCCTTTGGCTGGCTGAATTTGTAGGCGTGTGTTCGGGGTGTTCTTTTTGGCGCGCTTTGCTCATATTGTTGTTGGCGTTGTTGACTGTGTGCTCCATTTCATGCACTGAACTGGACAACCTTGAACCTTTTGGGGCCACAGCACAGAGCAAAGAATGCCAGAGAAAGGGAGAGAGAGGCAGAGACAGAGAGAGAGAGAGAGAGATAACTGTCGCACAGGTACGACACACACACACACACACACACACACTGACAGCTATAAATATACGCAAAAGCATGTTATTTTCATATAGATTCTGCCTGCCTGTTTATTTTTAATTGGAAGTTTCCTTTTCCTACAGCTATTTATATAATTATAAATTATGAATTAAATTTAAAAAAATATATATAATTATATTTTTAATAATTTATTATTTATTTTATTTCTATTTAATTATTATATTTAATATTTTTAAATAATTTATTATTTATTTTTCTCTACTTTAACAACTTCAATATTCCTAGTTTATATAGGCTCAATTTGAACTGAAATTAACTGTGTTTCATCATTTTACTGCAATTGCACACACACACATTACACTCCCACTCCCACTCCCACTCCCACACACACACACGCTCACACCTTCGCCTGCTGCTAGGTATAACAACAGCAATTCAATCAAATTATGTAGAAGAAATACGAAAAGAAACAAATACAATAAACGCTGACAACTGCGAGTGAAATGTGCGCTAAACGCAAGCGCAACGAAATGGAATTGAAACATACGCACCGTACAACAAACAGCAGAGGACAACAACAACAACAGCAACAACAACTACAGTAGCAGTAGCAGCAGCAGCAGTAGCAGTAATAAAGAAGAAAAAAATGCCCAAAGCGGACCACAGTGAAAAACAGTAGTAGAAGAGGAAGCAGCAGCAGCAGCAGCAACGGCAGCAACGGCAGCAGCAACGCGCTTCTTCTTCTTTTTGCCCCCAACGAACAACAAAAAGAAAGAAAAAAACAACAACAAAAAGCAAAAGAATGAAAGCAAAAAAAAACGACAGCAAACAAAACGACGAGGACGCACGACGACAAAGAGTGCCACGAGCAGCAGCAGCGCAAAGAAGAAGAAGCGCCGCGTCGCAGCAGCAGCAAACGGTAAAACGCTGTAGCGAAAACGCAGGCAATGGCAACAAGCGACAACAAACGTGTAGCGCAAAGCGCACAGCGAAAATGTGTGCGAGAAATTGAAGCGTGTAAGCGCTTAACTGTCGTTGTAAAAAGCCCGCACACATACAACGGCACATCTATATATGTGTGTGTGTGTGTGTGTGTGAGGCCTATGCATGCCTGCGCCAGTTTCAGCAGCGCTGTTGGCGTTGACGAAACGTACTAAGCAGGCACCTCGCTCGCTCGCTCGCTCGCTCTCTCTCACTCTCCCGCACTCTCTCTCCCTCGCTCTCTCTCTCTGTCTTACATTCTACGCTGCAAAGCGCGTTTCGGGAGAGTGAGAGAGAGCGCGCGCGTGAGAGCGTAAGGCTAAAACAGCAGCCACAACAAAGCGACGGCAAAATGGCCGCTGAGTGGGCGACGGGCGACGGGCGACGGACGACGGACGACGGCCGACGGCGGAGGGCAGCTGGGCATGGCCGTTGTGGGAGTGCCAGGTGGCTGGCTGGCTGGCCATGCACAATGGGAAACTTGTTGGCGGATTTATGCAGCACACGCATATACGCATACAACCGCAAGCGACCGCTGCGAAAGGACACGACAAACGCACATGGCCCAAAGTTGTCTCTGTGTGTGCGTGTGTGTGTGTGTGTGTGTGTTTTCATGCGTGTGCGTGCGCGTTTACCGTTTCACACTGCCATTGGCTTTTGCAGCGTCGTTTATTGGCGTCTATTGCTGTTCGCACGCTGCTTCGCTGCTCTGTGTACATACACACAAGCCAAAAGCAGCTAAAAGCGTGTGCATGTGTGTGTGTGTGTGTGTGTTGGTGGCATCTTTAAGCAGCAACAAAACAATTGGCATTGCTACTGCTGCTGTCGTTGTTAACGGTATTCTTTAAGCTTGAAGTGCTTAGCAGCTGCCTTGTTTCCATTTACTCTTTGCTCAGCTATTTCTTTCGGCATTTCTAGCTGGTTGCAACTGTATCCCTTTGCAACCCAGCCCCCTCTATCACTCTCTCTCTCTCTTTATCCCTCTCTCACGCTCTGTCACTGTCTGCGCCCATGGGGAACGGACGTCCATTCTACACTTTGTCTCCATTTCTGCATTTGGAATTTCGTTTCCTTCTTCTTCTTCTTTTTTTCTTCTTTTCTTTTTTTGTTCAGCAGCATTCACTTTATCTACTTCACCTTGCCGCCGCCGCCGCTGCTGCCGTCGCAGCTTGAAAGAAGCACCCGAAACAAAAAGAAGATGAACAGAGGAGAGGTAAGGTGAGGGGGGCGGGTAGGAGGAGTGAACTCCCTAGCGGCCGCACACACACACACACACTCACACACACATACAGTCTAACGCCTCTTGCTTGCTTTTTGTCCTGTCACGCGTTTTTATGGCCTATGCCACAGAGTTCGGTCGGCGTCGTTCCGTCCTTTAGCACAGTGTCAGATTGTTCATACCTACATATATCTAAATATATACAAACACATACATACATATTTATATATTCGCGCATAGATACACTGAGATCCGAGCAACTGTCATCTAAAATGGAATTTTCCATTCGCACAGCAACTAAACAGAAATTTGCATATTTAAATAGAAAATAGCATTAGAAAATAAGAAAAAAATAAAAATAAATAAATATATATATATAGGAACCTATGGCACTTCCCCGAATCAAACGCAACAAAAAAAGTTTTCTGGCTAAATCGGGTTTGCAGCAATTTATACAGCATATGAAATCAAGTTTTAGTTTACAATTTCCATCAAGTCGCAAATTATTCAAATATTCCAGCGACATTCTCATTCATGAAAACAGTTTTTCCCATCGAAATTTACATTGCTGACGAAATCGACAAAGATTCAAACTTTTACTGAATAGCCAATTGAGATACAAATGGTGGTGAAGATGGGAGGAGGAGGCGGAGGAGGAGGAGGAGGTGAGAAGTGAAAGAGAAAGGTCATTCGGATGTATATATGCTGGGATTTAGATACTACAAAAGTAGTTCTTTAGGTTTGTAAAAAAAACTTAAAGTTTAAAGACTTTCTACTTGAGGTTCATCTGATGTGGCGATAAAAGTTAAGTGAGTCGAGTATCGATAGTAATTTAGCGAGTCTATTAATAGTTCAAGTCAATAAAGATGGGAGGAGGGAATAAGTGATATGAAGAATATAGAGAAAATACTACGGAAATAGTTCAGTAATACAGTTGTTCTATTGCTACTTGAAGTTAGAGAACTCCTATTTAAGGTTTAACTTATGTGCCGATATACATTAGCTGAGTCTATGAGTCGATAACAATTTATCGAGTCTATAAATGGTGCTTAAGATAGGAGGAGGAGTATGCACATATATAGAGATACGGTTAGATACGGTTGGAAAGAGTTGTATTAAAACCTGAAACTAAAAAACTTCTATTTAAGGTTAAACAGATATGCCTATTAAAGTCAAGTAAGTCTAATTTCGATAACACTTTATCGATTAAATGGGATCTATATGAAGTAGTGTACATATATAGATTAAGATAAAACTAAAATAGTTCGATGTAAAAACTTGAAGTTAAAAAGTTTCTTTTAATGTTAATCTGAGTTCAAAGCTGACTTTGAGTTGATTTTCGATAACAATTATTCGATAAATTTGTTTATGTATGCTGGTTATTATATATTTTTGTAAATTCTTCTAAACTTCTATTTTAAGACAATCAAATGCACTTGGACTAGTTTTAAGCAATAGTAAAATATATTTAATAATTTTTTTTCCAATAAAATTTGTTCCTATTACATATTTATTCGAAGCTCATGTAGAGTTCATGTCATAATAATTAATTATGATAAAAAAGAAAATACAATAATAAAAAATAAATAAAAAAAATTTTTAAATATTTAAAAACAATATATAAATTTAAAAATATAAAA
Organism: Drosophila nigricruria; assembly: GCA_037075265.1. Taxonomy (NCBI): domain Eukaryota; kingdom Metazoa; phylum Arthropoda; class Insecta; order Diptera; family Drosophilidae; genus Drosophila; species Drosophila nigricruria. The sequence continues at coordinate 4,199,373 of JBAMCI010000206.1, read as the reverse complement.
ATCCAACTTTAACTTTTCGTCTAAATTTAATGAACTTTGCATATTTGCTAAGCTTGAGGACTAAGTTTCTAAACAAATGTCAAAGGAAATTGGTATAAAATGAGTTCAGAAATTAAAATGAAAATCAAATTAAATTAAGATGAAATCATTTCATATTAATTATAAATCATAAATACTAAACTTTAGCTGAGTTCCGTGTCAGTTTCAGGTTCAATAAACATCAATTGAAAACTTAAGAAACGCAAACAATTAAGAAATAATAAAAGAAACTCAAAATAAAAATGAAGAAAACTACATACAAATTGTCTAGAGATGTTGCAGCTGGTGCCGTTGTCGTTGCCGTTGCCGTTGCCATCGTATCCTGCTCAATTACTTAACGCTATTAGAGAGAGTCCTGCCCTATTATCCCCCCTATAAACTATGCTGCTGTCAGTTGGCTCGCAATTGAGTGCTGCCTGCCAGTTGGCTGAGGCTGTCAATTGCTGCCGCAGATGGATTGATTAACTAACTGCATTTCGTAGCTACTAATCAATTTCGATCAGTGACTATGCATGTGTGTGTAGGTGTGTGAGTGTGTGTGTGAGTGTGTGGTGTGTGTGGGGTGTGTGGGTGCTGTGAGTGTGCAGCGCAACAGCTGAAACTTTATACATGAGTGTGGCAAGAAGCGAACGCTGCAACTAACGCATAAGGTCATCCTTCAATATGCACCTGAGCGTGTGTGTGTGTGTGTGCGTGTGTGTGCTTGTGTGCATATGTGTGTGTGTGTGTGTGGCATTGTTCAAAGGTCAGCTGCTGTGTATTGGAGTCTGTGAGCGCAGCTGTCAATATGTTATTTAATTGAATGCTCGCTAAATGTCGAAGCAAATCAATAGCCAACAACAGCAGGATGTTGTTGCTGTTGCACAGACAGCGCAAAACAGAAACAGCAAGTCGAATGGAAAATGAAAAGTTAAACTGGGAAAAAAAATCTCTCCCCCTCGTATCGACTCAATTAAATCAAATCGTTCAATCAAAGTGAAAACTCTTCTACACGAAAAGTCTCAAAAGGCTCAATGTCAAAGAGATGAGATGAAGAGTAGGGAATTTCGAGTTTGAGTAGATCAGAGGAAACACTTAAGGATATTATTATGCATATATATATAGATATATAAGTATGAATAGATATTATTATAAGCAAAATGCCTAGAGCAGAAGTTGATTCTGAGTAAATTCAAAGGGAAACATGAATAAGACGAGATTTCAGCTTGATAAATTCTCTTTATATATGTATGTACAAATTAAGATTGTTCATAGACTTTAGCAACAATATAGTATATATGTACAGTATACTATATATATATATATTCTCAATATAGTTAAGAGTCTTATGAACAGAGCAAATTCTCAAAAGGAAATATAATTTCAGCTTTTAAATGAGATTTCTAGTTGAGATATCTAAATAAGCTTAGTCAATCAGACAGGTGAAATGGAGTCTCGAGTGTTTTATATATATTCTATATTATATATATATATATATATATATATATATATATATATATATATATATATATATACACCCAACAGTCCTCAATACATATGCTTGTCTGAGATGCAAATTCTATCCTTTGACAATCGTTCAAAATTGTTTATCTATTTATTTTCCATTTGCTCAAAGAATGTATCAATGAATGATACTAAAAATAGTTTGTAAAAGAATAACAAAATCCGATTCTATTTATTGAAATCCAAATAAAGTAGATTAAATGAATAATTAAAATATTTGCCATAGTTATTTATCATATTTTCTACTATATATACAGACTAGCGCAGCCTTCACGTTCTATCGTTAATGCTGAATGTTTTCTATATTATTTCGAGCTTTGATTCAACAAGCTCTTTTCTATTAGGAAATAATAATAAATGAAATTAAATTGGTGTCTGCATCATTGCAGCAAATAAAATTTGTGAAAAACCTTTCAAAAAAGGTTGCCAAAAGTTGGTTATCAGATTCGCGCAGCCAAATTCAATTGAGAAAATCTCACTCAATTTGGCAACTAAGTTAGCAAATTTCTTGTGTAGCCCACAAAATTGAACTTTTTTTAAAGAAAAAAAAATACTATGGGAAGATATGAAGTTTTGTCTTTGGAGGAAATATCAAAGATTGAGGCTTTGGGGGAAATATCAAAGATTGAGGCTTTGGAGGAAATATCAAAGATTAAGACTTACTTTCACTCTCGACTATCACGACTAAGAATTGCCATTAAAAGGTGACTGCCCTAGGAAAACTATTATTTATATTCTTGAAAATTACAACTTTTCTGCTTAAAAAGACTTTAATGACAATGATAGATGGGACAGATAGGCAATCAACACTAAGAAAAGCATCTAATTCGTGCTACTTGTCTTCAGATATTCAGGAAAGAACTGGTGCTAAAACAAGTTATTCAAAGCCTTAAAGACTTATTTGATATATCTAACATATATACACACAAAGTATATAGAGTATATACATTGTATATGTAAAGTTTATACCATAGTACATATATAGTATATAAAAAGTATATTTATAATACATATATATATATATATATATATATATATATATATATATATATGTTCATCTCATGTTATCCCATCGAACTAAGCATTTATTTACTCAAATTATGCTCAACTGAGTGCAAATTATTACGATAAACTTGAACACTTGAAGGACTTCAGTTACAGGTTGCTATGACTTTAAATGCTTAAGGATGATGAATTAAGAGATACGTAAAGCTGCTCTCGCAGTACTTGAAAGCAGTTGAAAAGGCAGCTTAAATGTAAAAGGGAATCACAATAAGGATAAGGCGACATCAATTTAGAAATCATTCTTGAAATCTCCCTCGCCCTCGCCCTCCCTCTCACTCTCTCTCTCCCTTTTTCTCTCTCCATTTCCACTGAGCACTTTGGCTGCTTTGTCTTTTCTGGCTATTTCGGACTTTGTTCTATACAAATCTGAGAAAATCCTACACAAAAATCAACACAAATTTTAAATCCATTCGCCCAAGCGAAACACACAAATACAGTGGACATACGCTAAGAGCAACGAATGACAAATGAGATTGAAAATGGTGAAAATAAGTTTAAAGTTTATGAATTTTGGATAGATAAACTATCTTAATGAGTTGTGTAGAGTCAACTATAATTTAGGGAAATCTGAATAAGTCTTTTTCTATTTCTTTTAGGGATATTCAATATATTTACTAATATATAATATTAGGAAAAGAAATTATGTTCTTCATTTGCCGAAATAAGTTTCACTTAGCGTGTGAGCACTGTAGCGCGCATTCACTTCTGGCAATCCAATCAAGATAAACAGATTCATACAAATGGAGCACAGTGTAAAAGTTTATCTATTGAAAGCTTTTGCGCTGCGGCATGCTTATCCTTGAGTCCTGTCATTTGATTTTAATCAGATTTCCAATTATTAGATTGACGCGCGCTCTTTTAAGCGGTTTTCGATTTCAGCGATTTTCACAACATTTTTGGGGTTTCCTTTTCTTATTTTCTTCTACTTCTGCTGCTGTTTTTTTTTTTCGCCTATTTTCTTCTATTTTTTTTTTTTTTTTGCGAGCAATTCATTTTCGTCTCGTTATATGGGTGAGAGAGAGAGAGTGTGAGTGAGTAAGTGAGAGTGAGAGATAGGTAGAGAGGTAGATTGTGTGTGTGTGTGTGTGTGTGTGTGGGATTGAGCACACAGGCAGAGCAGAGAGTGTAACACACACACACACACACACACACACACATACAGATAGCGGCTGCTGCAGCCAGAAAATTGCCTTTGGAACGTCCTTAAGAAGGATATGCTCGAAAAAACCGTTGCTTATGAAGGCGCCGCTGGCGCTGTTGTTGTCGCTGTCGTTGTGTTGTTGTCGCGCAGGTGTGTGTGTGCTTGACGAAACAACAACAACAACAACAGCAGAGGCCAAGGCAGAGACAGAGTGTGTGTGTGTGTGTTGCCTGTGGCTCAGCTGTTTGGCCATTGGTTGGGTCTCATTATATATATGTGAGTGTGTCTGTATGTGTGTGTTTCTAACAATATGTTATATTTATGCTGTGCTACAACATTTTGCATTTAACGAACCACTTGTTTTCTATTGTTGTTTATAAATAAATTGCATTTGCTTTCGATATGCTTTGATTATTGAAATGTTTGGCATGCCACAATTCATTCACACACACACAACACACACACAGAGAGACATACACATACGCACAACAACAACAACTTTGATTTATATATATATATATTTATATTTATATTTAAATTTAGTTTATGTCAAGGTGAATTTCATTTACTTTTGCACTTGATATTTTATTTATTTCTTGATTTCAAACACAATTTATTGGCATTTGCACTTTGCACTCATTTTTTTTCGCACTTGTTTAGTGAACCAAAAAAAAATATATATTAACTATTTTTGTAACAAAAAAAACAAAAAAAAAAAAAAAAAAAACAAACAAACTAGAAAATTCCTTTGCACTTTACGAACACACGTGAACTGTGTGTGCATATAGATTTATATATTTACATATATATTTTATGATTATTAATATTATTATTATTATTTTAATCTATAATTATTCCAATACTTTTTTTATTTAATTCTTTTCGCAAATATATTTTAATTTTTTAATTTTTTAATTTTTTTGTGGCTGCTGCTGCTGGTTTTGTTGCCCGCGGCTTTGTGTTTGCTTTGCTTTCGCTCTTTTTGTTGTTTGCACGCAACGAAATGGCAGCCGTTACGAAACGGAACTGAAACACGACGCACTTTTTGTTCTGGTGCTGCTACTGCTGCTGCTGCTTACTGTTCTTCTTCTTCTTCTTGCGCCTCTGCTTCTGCTTCTGCTTCTTATGCCTGTTCGTTTGCTTTTTGCGGTTTACAGTTATCGTTTGACGGACTCGCACTTCGTCTTCGTCAGCGTCTCGGTTTCGGTTTCGGTTTCAGTTTCAGTTTCGGCCTCGGTTTCGGTTTCTGTTTCGGTTTCGGCAACTGTTTCTCGTTTCTCGTTGCTCGCTTGGCGACTTCCGTTTTTCGAGTTTCGCTGCTCTTGCTCGTCTCGGCATCTGCTGTCGGCTGCTGGCGGCGCGCAACTAAACATCACAGGGCCAGAGCTTTAGTTTTGCTCGTTCCATTTCCCATTCGTTCCGCTGCTGCTACTGCTGCTGCTGTTGTTGATGCTGCACACGACGACAACAACTGTGTGGAGAGCACCACAGCTGAGCCGACGCCGCATCGCCGAACAGAGCCGCTGGAATTTAGCCGTTTCGCCTGTCGGCTGTCAGCTGCTGGCGCAGACTTCCATTTCAAGCTATCAAGTTTTGGCCTTCGTCGCGGTAGGACGGGCGACTGTGTCTTTGCGTTTTCTCAATGAAAAAAGCTTTTAACTTTCGCGACGGGAGAGCGTTGCCAATGCCGACGCAGACGCCGATGCCGACGCCTTCGCACGTGCTGTGTGCCAATTCCATTGTTTCGCTTAAACAAAGTTAGCTTTCGCTCGCTGTTTATGCTTTAGCGGTCGCATCTCTGTTATTATTGCTCTCTCACCATGCTCATTCTCACTCTCACTCTCGCTCTCTCTCTCTCTCTCTCTCCCTCCCTCTCTTGCCATTGCCTTTTGTCTGTTATGCAGCGTCATCTGTCGCCGGAATGCAATGGCATGAAACGCCTGTGTAGCGCCAAAGCTTTCATTGGAAGCCGGAAGCTGTGCACAGCTTCCAGTTCAAAGCTATGCTCAAGCTCTGCCCGTCAGCCACAGATGGCGCCACGCTGGCTTCAGCCCGGAAACTCTAGCGCCAAAGATGGCGGCCAAGCACAGATGCTAAAGCGCGCGCCAAATTCAAATGTGTGAAATGGAAAAGCAAAGCTTCAAATGCAACTCGTTGCTGTTGACGTTACGCCCATTAGCCGGCAATGCGGTGCGCAGTGAGTGAGACCGGCTCTGACGTCAGTTACCTGACATCTGGCGCTGTCAAGGTGAGGCGCCCTTGAACAGCGCGTTTAATGCAACTTTGGCCGCAAGCCTAACAAGCAATTAAATCAGACATTAAAAATTCAATTGATGGGCCAATTATAATTGGAACTAGCAACATGTGGCATGCGCCTAAGGTGAACGATTAATTATTTTGTCTGCCAACTACTTACTGCTCTACCAATATACTTATATATATATATATATATATATATACATATTATATATCTATATATAGTGTGTATGCATATAGCTACATAGTGTTTGTTTTAGTGCGCTTTCATCGCCTGCTCCAACGCTTGATTGCATTCAATCAATACTTTTTATGATAACCGCCACTCAAAATATAATTTTAAGTGCACTTAAAATGCATATTTTTAGACTGCGGCCCGGAAGTGTCCATTAGTAACCGATTTTCAAATTCAATTTCAATTTCAATTTCACTTGTTAAACACAATTTGCATTTATGCATTTAAAGTGTTTGCGTCTGTTGGCTAAATGCTATCGAAGTCAATTTCTGGCAATTGAGCAAATACTTATCATGAAATGCCCATCAAATGGCAAGGGTTTTCATTATAGTTTTGCCTGCCCCAAAAAGTATGCTATGGAAAATGTTTAGTATTGAAATTGTATATCCGCTTTGTGGTGCAGCCGTTGCAAATAGGCTTATAGACTATAATTGACTTCTATAAAGTCAGGTGAGGTGTAGAGGTGATCAAGGGGAATATAAAGTATCAATTTATATTTACTAAACAGTTGAGTTGCATCAATTGAAAAGTTGCTTTTGTCCATCTATTTCTTCTTTATGTCAACTAATAGCTGAATTCTTGAGCTGGATTCATGACAATGGAAATCATTGTATCTTTTTACAGACTACAATTGACTTCTATAAGGTCAGGTGAGGTGCAGAGGTGATCAAGGGGAATATAGAGTATCAATTTATATTTATTATATAGTTGAGTTCCTTCTATCTATCTATATCTTTTCCATGTTAACTAATAACTGAATTCTTTAGCTAGATTCATGACAATGGAAATCATTGTATCTTTCTACAGACTACAATTGACTTCTATAAGGTCAGGTGAGGTGTAGAGGTAATCAAGGGGAATATAGAGTATCAATTTATATTTATGATATAGTTGAGTTCCATCAACTAAAAAGTTGCTGTTGTCTAACTATTTCTTTTCCATGTCAACTAATAACTGAATTCTTGAGTAAAATTAATGACAGTGGAAATCAGTGTATCTTTCAGCTATCAGAAGTATTTTTCTTTTGGCCTGCTCTCTAATATATGCTATTACAGTGATGCTCGGCTATATATATATGTTAAGAAATCTATTTCACCAACATTAGTTTCTTCTCCAACATAGATGATCCTTGCTGCAAAACTATAGAAAATATGAGACTTTTAGAATTTCCACTCTGTAATTTCTTGTTCATCCGTAGATGAGCTCGAAGACAGCAAACATTTGGTGATTCTAACTTCAAAAGCAGTGAAAGGTAAAACCATTTCTGATTTGCCACGTCCATAGTGGACATTTATATATAATTTGAAGTCAAGCTGTTGAGTTAGTCACGGATATAGACACAGGAATAAACAGAGGAAGAGAAATGGGACATAGGAAATTGTGGGTAGAAGTATATAAGTTCGAGTTGATCTGAAAAACTGCTGGTCGACAGTAACTCACTTGCTACATATCTGTATTGAAACCCTCTATCTGTGCAAGATATAGTATTATATTCCCTTGTGCCACGCCCTCAATGGGCGCACAAGAGAATTTCAAATGCCAAATATTTGGCTTCAATAGAAAATCTTTGCATTCATGCAGGTAAACAAATAGATGGAAGAAAGGCAAGACGAGAGACTATTTACTCATTTAACAACAAGTAAGAGTGCTCTAGTCGAGACGGCTCGACTACGAGATACCCTGAACCCTGCGAAGATCCAATCTTCCCAACGTGATATGCTTATTTTACATATACAAATATTGCGAGCAACGCACACACACACACACACACACACATGCATACGCACGCACGCATAAGCGCGCGCTCTGCTGACTGCGCAGTCAGCGCGGCTGCTGCGCTCGGGCTGCAATATGCCTATTGTATGAGAAATTAAATTTTTAATAACTTTGTTTGTGGATGGACTTTCTTGATCAAACTTTTCCAGCGTGATTATGTCATTCATATGTGTGTATTTTCCAAAGCACAAGTCTCTAGTATTTGAAATACGATTTTTGCAAATTGGAGGCGAAGGAGGCGTGGCATCCAAAATCCAAAAATTACGAAATCTTCGCATTCGTCACACGTATCTACACAGTGAATTTGGATTCTCTAGCTCTTACGGTATGCTTAACCGAAGAAAAGTTATCGATTTTTATCGATAATAAGGAAACGGGATGAGTTATCGAAAATCTAAGAAAAACTCGTACTGCGTAGGCTATAGACGAGTATTCTCTGAAAATTTCATATATCTAGCTTTTGTGGTTTACGACATCGCTGCGTTCATACGGACGGACGGACGGACGGACGGACGGACGGACGGACGGACGGACGGACGGACGGACGGACGGACGGACGGACAGACGGACAGGGCTATTTCAACTCAGCTCATCGATCTGATCAAGAATATATATACTTTATGGGGTCTGCGATGTCTCCTTCTGCCTGTTACATACATTTCACAAAAACATTATACCCTGATTTCCCATTTTCAATGGGTTCAGGGTATAAAAACGAGCATAATGAGGATTAGGTAGACATAGTCTTGCACCCAGCTGAGCTCTGCATATCTTACGTGCAGCATATAGTTGCACCTTACATAACTAATTTGCACTTGAATCGAAGCTAATTGAGACTTTAGTTAGCCTGTTCAAGTTGAATCGATTGGATGCAACTCAACACAAGACGCCACATGGCAATGGCAATTCAATTTGAGTTCAGTTAGGTTTGGACTTCTTGGTCAAGTTGAGCCAAGTCAAGCTCAAATTTTGTGCCATCAATTAGTTGGCCTTTGTGGTAGCTGCTGAAACCAAAAATTTATCAATAGATATTTAATTCATGTTCGCTTGCATTTCATGTTTTTGGCAAAGCTTGCCACAAGGACAGGCATGTAGCACGCTGCACTTAACCGCAGGCTCCAAAGCCAAATGGGAGGCACTCGAAGCGGCTGAGGGCAAAAGTTAGTTCTATGCTTCCGCTCTCGCTTGGCTCACTTATGAAATTGTCAGTGTCATGTTATGCATTTGTCTTTTAAATCAATTCCTAAAATATGCCAGCCAAACGGAATGATGTTGCATGCGGCTTGACTGGGCGAAAGGGGCGCTGGGTGTGGTATGATGTGATGGGAGCAGTGAAAAACGGCGCTTGTTAAGCTGCAAATTTATGGCACAATGTGACGCAGGGGAGCAAATGGCAAGGGCTGAACGGAAGGCAGCGGTGGAGAAACTAAATGGAGCAGTTGCTAACCTGTAAAGCACGAACGGCTTGTGCGAGGAGAGGCGCCAACTGACGGGTGCTGGGGAGCAGCTGCAGTTGTCAGTTGGCAGGCAATTAGCAGTGAAAGCATTTAAAATGTCTCGACACTCGTGCAAGTTTAATTGCGCCAAAGTCAAGTCAATGAATGGTAATATATATATACACTTGTATAAATATATATGAAGCTTTGATATATATATTAAAAGCAGCCGCTAATAATGCTGCCCCAAGCTTTGGCCGACATTCGGGCCCCACCTCTGCCTGCCTGCTCATTGCGCTGCATAAAATATGCAGCCCCAAAGGCAGCCAAAGCACGACGAAGCCAGGCAATAAAAAATGCAAAAATAAAATAAAAAATAATGAAAAAAATAAAAAAAGAAAAAGAAAATGGAAAAGCAAGAGCAAGCAGAAGCTTGATTGAAATCCGAAAATTTAATGCACTTAGATAAATTTAATGTAGATATATATATAAATGATATCTATATATGTATATATATGTGTGTGTGTGTGTTTGCTATATATATATATACATATGTTTATATATATTTTTTATTTTTATGAAACTGTTAACTGCTTTGCAATAACCTCTCATCAATCTACTAGGATTACATATTACCAAAAGCTTAACACATTTTTATAAATCCTCTTGAAAGCCTTTCAGCTTATTTGAACTATTTACTTAAAGCTTTTTATATGAATATATATATATAAAAGTCATAAATAATATATATATATATATATATATATATATATAGTCATATATTGGAGAGTGCAACAGAAGTGAATCACAATCATATATCGGACATTTCATATCCCCAAAAACTTAGTGCCAAAACTTAATTTTGCTGCCAGACATTAAGCCTGTTTTCTTAAACAAAAATATGTTGAGTGAATTTTTCAAATCAAATAAAGATAAAGCTTCGACTTGCTTTAAACAAAAAAGTGATAACAAAAGATATAAATAAATAATATACAGTTGTGTTCAAAATAATAGCAGCTCATATAAACTCTGATTTTAAGATTGATAAATAATATCATAATGACTACAGATCATAAGTATATAATAATATATCATATATATATCATATATAAGTATATCATATATATATCATATATAAGTATATCATATATAAGTCAGGGATGCGGGTGATGCGTCTGATGCATTTCCCCAGCAGACATTTCCATTTTAATTTCTCTTATTCAATCAGGCTTAGAATGCAGCGAATCGCAAATTTGTGTTATCTCTTCTCCTCTCTTCCAGTGCCAAGTTCGTTTCCTTTCACAATGATCGGTCGAAGAGAGTCTCTCTCGCTGTCAGACCTCTTTGGTTGCATGAATTTGACAACACTAGAAGACTACCCCATGCAGTTGTCATTGGTTCGTCCCTTTAGGCTCTAGTTTATTTCATTCTTTTTTCATAATTTAATGCTTATTAACAGCTCTTCAAACTAACTACTAAACTATTATTTAATGTGAATCGAATAAATTTCCGACATATATAAAAACTCTTTTCTCAGCTTGAGTTCAAGCCTGAGTTGATTATTCCTCTGGCATAGTGACAAGAGAAGAGAGCTCTCTGTATAGCAAATATCGATATAGCTTCTTAGCGCTGAATCCGTACAATTCGAAAGTTCTATCTTAACAACACAAGTATAATGATAAACCAAACCTTATGCTAAAATAATCCCATATTGGGAAGGGGACTTCATAGTTGGCCAATTTTCAAACGCCTCACAGGCCTGGTGAGGATCTAATCAATATATCAGATATTACTAATCCATATATCAATATATCTGATAATCTGCCTTACGATTTACTCTGCGCACATATGCAAAGCTATTTCAAGAATCTTTTAGTTCTAACAGCAGCGGACTTGATTGAATGCTTCATAATTTCTGAGCTACTCTTGCTAAGCTATAACCAGTTGGGAATTCTATTCTTGGAGATTTAGAGAAAAATTCAAAGTTAGGCAAGAACACAGAAGATTTTATTCAAGAACTTTCTGGGAGAGTTCATTAAAATAAAGTAAAACTTAGAATATATTCATTATATTGTATATATAAATAATCAATCATATAGATATAATCAATCATTTATATATACACATATATATATAAATAACAATCAAATATAGAAAAGAAAAATGTAAAAAAACAAGTAAGAGTGCTCTAGTCGAGACGGCTCGACTACGAGATACCCTGAACCCTGCGAAGAGCCAATCTTTCCAACATTATATCCTTATTTTACATATACAAATATTTCGAGCAACGCACACACACACACACACACATGCATACGCACGCACGCATAAGCACGCGCTCTGCTGACTGCGCAGTTGACGCAGCGACTGCGCTCGGGCTGCAATATGCCTATTGTATGGGAAATTAAATGTTTAATAACTTTTTTTGTGGATGGACTTTCTTGATTAAACTTTTACAGCATAATTATGTCATTCATATGTGTGTATTTGCCAAAGCACAAGTCTCTAGTATTTGAAATACGAATTTTGCAAATTGGGGGTGAAGGGGGCGTGGCATCCAAAATCCAAAAATTACAAATTGTCCGCATTCATTACACGGATCTACACAGTAAATTTGGAGTCTCTAGCTCTTACGGTATGCTTAACGGAAGAAAAGTTATCGATTTTTATCGATAATAAGGAAACGGGATGAGTTATCGAAAATCTAAAAAAAACTCGTACTGCGTAGGATACATACGAGTATATACTGAAAATTTCATCTCTATCAATCTCCAGCTTATGTGGTTTACGAGATCGCTGCGTTCACACGGACGGACGGACGGACGGACGGACGGACGGACGGACGGACAGACGGACAGGGCTATTTCAACTCAGCTCATCGAGCTGATCAAGAATATATATACTTTATGGGGTCTGCGATGTCTCCTTCTGCCTGTTACATACATTTTCACAAAAACATTATACCCTGATTTCCCATTTTCAATGGGTTCAGGGTATAAAAATTCAGATAGCTGCAAGGCGCATGCAAATAGCATCATGCTCAAGGCAAAAGTGTATCCAATTGAAAATTATTATGAATACATAGATTTATATACTGTATACACAGAGTATATGCATATCTATATATCTATATATACATATTCTATATATATATATATGTATATGCAGCGTAGAAAAGTGAAAGCAGGCAGAAACCGAAAATATAAAAAAAAAACTTGCAAAATTTATGGCAAGTCCTTCGAGCGTGTTGCAGTGGCAAAAATTGGCGCCTCGACGGCCAGCACGAAAAGCCAAAACGAAAACGGCAGACAGTCGAGAGCAAAGCGTGGAAATGCTGGGGTGGAGTCAGTGAAAGTCGGGCAAAAGCAGCGAACGAGGCGCAGCTCGAGCGGGCATCCCGGATGTGGATATGAGCAAAGGCACAACATCTATCTCTCTCCCTCTCTCTCTCTCTCTCTCTCTCTCTCTCTCTCTCTCTCTTTTACTGTCTCTATCGGACTCCCTGTGTTTGTTGTCTTTCTGTTTGTCGGTGGCATCTTTGCAGCTTAAATTGCTTGTCACTTCCGGTTGCCACATGCGCCAACTCGCTCTTTCCTGCCTGCCTCTAGCTCCAGCAACTCTAAACTTGGCCTTCGATACATATATTTGGCTTCGATGTATATTGACTGCAGCCTCGCCTTGCACAGCCTCGTTGCAAGCGCAGCTCGTGGCAATTGCAACATGGCTGCTTGCAACGTGCCGCAAGCAGCTCTTATAGTGTTTGTCGTAACCGGACTACTTAATATGATTGATGTTTGCATTTGAAGTAGACAAGGAGAGATAGAGTAAATGAGAGACAGAGAGAGAGAGAGAGAGAGAGACAAAGAGTTGGAGTGAGATGGATATATATATATATATAGAATATATATATGTAGTATAAATGGGCCTTGTGCCAGTTCTCTTTGCAAGCAATTACTAAACGGACTTGGCTCACAACTCGCTCTAGATGCTGCCTGATGGATGATGCTGCAGCTCCACTCACACACACACACACACACTAACAGAGAGAGAGAGAGAGAGAGAGAGAGAGGGAAAGGTGTTGCTGCACATAACCTTAATACGGCTGCATCAGCAAATATGCCGCTTTACACCTGTGGGGCAGCTGCATTTAAATGTGTGTCAGCTGTTGTTAATTTGCAACTCAAGCGCCCAGCCACCACCATCTATCTCTCTCTCTCTTTCTCGTGCAGAATTGAGAGTTGAGAATTCACTATTGAGAAATTGCGAAACTGAGAAACTAAAGTGCTGAGTCGTCAGACTAAGGCTTGCCTCATTGACAGCAGCCTTGCTAACCAAAAGTTGATGCGCTTTTTGGCTGTCGCACAGCTGTTTCAAGTTGCTGTCGTTGTTGTTGTTGTTGTTGTTGCTGTTGCTTGCCACATTTTGTGTGGCTTATGAGCAGCTGCTCTTGGGGACCATGAATCATGCACACATTTTGCAACTAATTAAATTCAGCAAACTCTAATGCAATACGGAATTGAATTATTTCGCAAATTTTAGAGTGCTTTGAATAACTCTGAATTATTCAAAGTAATTTGATATAATTATGTTCTGAGCTTGATATATATATTTACATAAACTTAAATCTTATCCGAAATTTAGGTTAATAAATCATTAATTTGTATATAATTCAGCTATGAATAAGTTATTTGAGCTTGCTTATGAACTAATTGATTCATTGAATTGTGAAAATTAATTAATGAATCACTGCGAACTGATTGAATTATTCGATTACATCGAACCCTTTGAGTAATAAAATTATCTAACTAAATCAATTTGATAATCTTAGGAGTAATATAAATTACTCCTTCACTTATAACGTGAATCATTCAGTAATAAATGAATCATTCGATAATTTCATTTTATTTGATTCTCAAAATGAACTAATAGGCTATCCATTAAAACATTCATTTGTGCATTACTCAGATATGGCTGATTTATTTACTTTAGTTGATTCATTTGATTTCGAAATTAAATAAATTATTCTATTCATTAAATCATTCAATAATGAATCATTAAAATCTAAAGAAATTCTTTGATTGATATTGAATCATTTGAATTATGTGAGTCTCAAAATGTATCAATAAGGACATTTAATTGATCATTCGTTGGTAAATCATTCAGTTGTAAATGAATCAATTGAGTCTTGATCCATTAGTGAATCATTCACTGATGACTGATTCAATGATTCCATTCATTAAATGTATTTAAATTGATTATTTTTTGAATCATTCATTTAAAACAGATTGAAATCTAAATACATTTTTCAACTATAGCAAACTATTGTCTAGAAGTTTCTTAAATGAAAACATATATTGAATCAATCATTAGCGAATCATTCCATCCATTTAATTTCTTTGTTTGAGTATTAGTACAGATCAATTAGATTATTTGTTTATTGAATCATTTAATAGTGAATCATTTAACTATGAATAATTCGAATATTATTAATCATTTGTTACTATAAGTACGCACAGTAGAGTTAATGGCAGAGTATAGAATCATTTATTTACTTTTGAATGATTCATTCAATTGCCTATTGACAAGTCTATTAGTAAAAAGTTCTTTCAATCATTCATGAGTTAAGATTCACTCAAGTGTTTAAGAAAACTCTTACATTTATAAAATCATATCAGTTTAATTTATTCGATTCAACAAGCTTTCGATTCATTTAACTAAAACTTGATTCATTTAAATAACTCACAGAGATTTTAGGGCACTTTAACTCGATTATGCGTATGATTCATAATGTGATTAATACATATGATACACACTATAAGATAGTCACAGTTGACTTAATGAATGATTCATTATTGATTATTTGTACTTTTTAACTCTTTTATGACTGTAAATATATCAAATACATCATTTCAAATAATTTATATAAATGATTCATTTAACTAATTTTGCTGAAAATTCAAAGCGACAAAGAAATCTTAACTACTTTTCAATTTTGGAGGCAAAGGAACAAAAGAAATCTTGTTGGTTTTTTGTTCGAATAACTGCATTAGGCTACTTCTTTGGCACATTTGTTTGCTCGGCTGGCATTCAAACGATTCAATGAGTGTTATTTCTTGACTCTCGTGTATGTGTGCATTTGCAGGAATGTGTGTTTGCATACGTGTGTGTGTGTGGTTGTATGTGTGTGTGTGTGTGGCACGTGCATGACCCGAGCCTGCTTGGTGCCTGGCAATTTGCAACGCCTCGTTGTCGCGCCATTATGGCCAGCTGGGCCCCGGCCACGCCCATTGACAACAGAGAGCAGATCTGTCCACCCAACAACGCCCACCACTAGCACTAACATCCCATGTAACTGCACCAACAGCAGCAGCAGCAGCAGCATCAATGCAGCAACTCCGGCACTGACACTAATGCAGCAAAATTGAAGTAGATGCAAGTGAAAATGTCCTTGAGGCAGCGCTGGCGCTGCTGTTGATGCTGCACTTGCTACACACACACACATACACAGAGTCAGACACACACACACACACACACACACTCATACTTGTGCTCACACATATGCCGCTGTTTAACCGTTGCCCAGAGGCAAAATTCCTTTTATGCTACTTTTCTCTTTCGCTCTTATGCCAGCTGCATATATATATATATAACAGTGTGTATGCCTATGTGTGTGTGTGTCTGTGTGTTTGTCTTGCTCTCTAATATATGTGACTGAAAGTATGTGTTGGTATATATATATATATGTGTGTGTGTGTGTGTGTGTGTGTTTGTGTGATTGCTTTTTATGGCTCTGGGAGTTTTGTGTTGCAGTTTTTTTTGTTTTGTTTTTTTTTTTGGAAATGCAGCAGAAGCAGCAGCCGCACGTGACGTCACACACACACACACACACACACATACATACAATGTCAGGCCGGCTACTGATGAAAGTAGAAGAGAGCAAAAGAAAGAAGAGTATATGTGTAAATTGCAGCTGCGTTTTGGGCATGTTTAATGTAATTACCAAAAGGCTTTCAATGCACACGAGCATTAAAGTCAGCATCACTTGACAAATACACACACACACACATGAATACACACACACATACACACATACAGCACTCTCAACGACTCTAGTTGTGCTTGGCTGCATGCCAAAAATATCATTCTATAAAATACGAGTTTAAGCACAAAGCCAAAGTCCAATAAGAAACTTCGAAATGTGCGCCAAGGCAGCAGCTGCCGCTGTTGTTGTTGTTGTTGTTGCTGTTGCTGAGTTTTGGGGCAGGCTTTTGAAAAATACATGGCTTGCTACATGCTGCATGGCGCCAAAGTGGCAGCAGCGCTGTCAGCGTCCCTGTCGCAGCCGCCACTCAGCGAGCGACAGAGAGAGAAAAACAAAACGAAGCAGAAACGAGAATAAAACGGAAAATAAAAGTAAAATGAATAAATAACAAGTAAGCCTCGATGTGTGGCCGTAGATTGTGATCGACTGGCAGATACCCTAATGCCGGCTCAAGGCTCAGCAGCAGTCCAAACTTGGACTTGTTTCTATGCAAAAAAAAACTGTTTAAGTAAACATTCTGTTAAGGAGTGTTCTAGTTTGGCATTGATTGACTAGAAGATACCCTATATACAGTAGTGAAATGCTTTTGCAAAATGCTTTTGTCGATTCTATCTAATGAATCCTTGATGAGTCCTTTCTTCCTTGGCTTAAGCCTTGGCTGCAAGTTTTGCTTGCTCTATTTACTGCTTGACAAGGAAGGAAGAATGTAAGATTAACCTGCATTAAAGCATATGCTGGATATCTTTGTTTACTTTTGGACAATCTCAAACATTGCAGATGCACTTCATAATAACTCAAGCTTGATATGCATTTTTATCGATTCCATTGCAATGCAATAATTTATCGATTACTTAAAACCAAATTTGATTGACGTCGCACTAACAAAAAGCACTAACAGAGAGCGGGCAAATGAATAGAGAGCTAGATTCACATTGCTGTTGCAACTAATCAGGAATATATAACATATATATATATATATAGCTCTCATACACTGCGTGTCATCAGGATAGCACAGCTCTAACTCTCATTTGTTTTTCCTATTGCACGATAGTTTGATTTTTTATATTTTTAGCTGTTGTGATCTCTTTGGCAAAAACTAAAGATTTATGAAACTATATATTTAATATATTTTTTACTTTGTTCTTCTCTTTTTGTTGACAAAACTTGCACTTATTTAGCCTCATCAGAATTGCGCTGAGAAATTCAAAAATGAATAGCTCGCTTAATTTGGCAACTAAAGTTACAAAACTTTATCTTCTTAAAAAAAAAGTTACTATTTCATTATCATTATTACTATGGGAAGATATGTAGTCTTATCTTTGAAGGAAAAATCAAATTTTGGTGCTTACTCTCATTCTCGACTATCTAGACTAAGAATTGCCATTAAAGCTGAAGGACTTAGAAAAACTTATTATATTATTTATATTCTTGAAAATTACTACTTTTCTGCTAAAAAAGACTTCAATGGCAGTGATAGATGGGACAGATAGGCAATCCACACTAAGAAAAGCATCTAACTCGTGCTACTTGTCTTTAGATATAAAGGAGAGGACTAGTGTTAAAACAAGTTATTCAAAGGCTAAAAGATTTATTAGATACATCTAATATATATACATACATAGTATATAAAAGGTATAAATAGTATATTTATAATATATCTTTTATATATATATATATATATATTTAGTATATCATATGATATATATATTAAAGCTTACTTTGATTATCTACTATATGTATCTATATTTATATATACACTGCTGGTCATAGGTTAGACGCACCAGTTTATTTTTTCAATAAACAGTTATATTTAATATTAGGCATGTATTAGTTGCCCCAAATATTTTTTTTTATCAAAGTTTGAATCTTGTTCGAAAAATATCTGCCCATAATTGGTTGATTTGCGAAAAGATAACTTTGCATTTGAAGATTCTAAAAATGTCTATGCAAAAATATGGATTTTCGGTTGGTCATTGAATTAGACGCACTTCAATTTTTTAAGTTTTCTGTGAACAAGTGCAGCTATATTGATCAAATAAAAGCTGAAAATTAAGAAATCAACTATTTTCGAGCAATATTAAAAAAAAAATAAAGAAAGCTACCGTATTAAGCTTGTTGGAACGCCAAAATGTAGACTTCTTGCACCCAGAGGGATTATCTAAACTAAATATTGCTAAACAGATAAAGCGCAGCTCCAGAACTGTTGACAGATATTTAAGAGATCCGGAGGCATATGGAACACACTTCAGAGAACGAAAACAAGCACTAACTTTCCGAGATAAACGTAAAATTGTTCGATTTGCTTCCAATTTGCACCAAAGATTAAGGAATTAGCCGGTATAAACGCAAGCATATCAACTGTTCAGCATACGATCAGGAATGCACAACATCTAAAGCGTCTGAGAATTAAGAAAAACCACCTCTGAATGATATACGTAAAAAAAAAACGGCTTTAATATGCGAAAGAACACATGACATGGAGTGTTCAATCTGACACTCGACTTAATGAGTGGCGTTCGGTGGTTTTTACTGATGAAAAATGTATCTATTTAGATGGCGCTCATGGTTTTCAAAACTATTACCACGATTTTCGAAAAAATAAGCTATATTTAATTCTCTATCACAGCCGTGAAGGTGGAGTCATGGTGTGGGGTGCCATCACGTTTTATGACCCAATAGATTTAATTGTTATTTATCAAAAGATGACCTGTGAGCATGTTGTAGTCCGTATTTCCTAAACTTAGGGATCTCTTCGGACCATTCCCATGGATTTTCCAACAGGATAATGTTCCTATCAATAAGAGATCGGAGTGGAAGTCGTTTATTTTGAGTGAAAATGTTCAGATGATGAGTTGGCCGTCGTATTCTCCAGATCTCTACATAATTGAAAATGTCTGGGGATGGCTTCCTAGCAAATTATATGAAGGGGGGAGACAATACGAAGATAAAGAAACACTAACTGCTGCAATTAAACTTGCTTGGAGCGAGATTTCGGTGAGCTACTTAGAATCCCTGTTTCACTCCATGAAGGACTTGATGTATGAGGTTATTTCGAGCAAAGGAGGCAGTATTCATTACTGAATTTATTTTTTTCTTCTTTCCTACAAGTTAAATATTTAAACTAACAAAACATTACATTTTACAATAAGCTACTTTTTTGCCTAAAAATTAATTAGTTCAAGTGCGTCTATTCTAGTGACCAAAAAAAAAGTGCCTTTTTTTGAGAAGCTTTAATTTAATGTAATAAAATACAACAATTTTGCAATATTTCAATTTTTTTGAATTGTATACTTGAAGAGTCATTAAATAACCTAGGTTTTTGTATATAAGTTTTTTTCCAACTGTTTTTCAAACAAAAGTTATAAAACAAATTTAAAAGCAAGTACCGGTGCGTCTAACCTATGACCAGCAGTGTATATATATATATATATATATATATATGCATATATGTATAGCTATGTATATAAATTTAATATTTGCACCCATGAAAAACTCATTTCATACATTTTCACCACAGTCAATATACCCCGTTATAGCCATTTTCAATTTGCTGAAGGGCGTAAAAACATTCTGTTTGCAATTGTTGTTGTTGTTGTTGTTGGTGTCGTTGCACAAATATATGCGCCAATATAAATGCAGCTCCAATTGGCTGACATGAACATATATTGTTTTCCTATATGTATCTGTAATTATAAATGTATCTCAATCTGTATCTGTATCTGTAAATGTATCTGTATCTATAGCTGTAGCTGCATCTGAGTGCGCGCTCGTACAGCTATAAATGCTTGTGCATCTGCATCTGCATCTCTTTCTACATTTGTATCTCAATCTGTGTTTTTTTTTTTTTTGCTATCTGCATCCGTATTAATGTGAATTTGCTGCAGGTGCAAAGGCTTTAGCTTTATGTCACACAACCAAAAACAACAGACAGCTAGACAGACAGCCAGAGATACTGAGGGAGAAAAAAACAAACAAACAGTTTTCAGCCCTCGATGGCTGAAAGTTTATTTGCAATTTTCATTGCAACATTTTCATTGTTCATTGAAATTTATTTGAAAATATTTTGATATATGAGAATATGCCAGCAGCTCCACCATATGAGTGCGCTTGACAACATATTGAAATTTATTGAAAAATATTGAAAGGGAAATATTAGTTGAGTCGCATATATAGATAGAACATTTGAAGGGAATAGTATGAGAGTCGGCAGATGAATACTTTAAAATAATTAAAAAAGCTTTAGATTAAACTCCTCAAAATTGGTCTAGTCTGCGTAGCTATCCCCAGTTTGCTACTTCTATATTTCTTTATGTATATTGAACTGATTTGAGTGGTTGTTGGAAAAGTTTAGAGATTTAACAGATTAAGTGTATTTTAAAAGTAAAATTATAACTATATGAATTTGTTTACTATTCAACGGAGTCTCATATTATGGGTAGCTAAAAGTTAGTGAAGAAATTGCTTTGAGTTTTCCATACAAAAATAATATATTTAATTGTTTAGAATAAAATTTAAGAGCCTTATGAATCAAGGAGAGAAACTCAAGTTGAAATTGTAAGTAATAGATACCGATACTATACTATACAAGTTCTCCCCTCAATATACTACCATTGATCTCGATGGTAGTTCGCATACTGCTCACTACTGTAACAACCAAACCATTCCTCACTGTTGGCTATCTGGCAACTCTCACTGGCTAACTCAAGCACTGCCAGGGCTTGACATTAGCACAGAGATCCAAATTTGTTCTTACGTTACCGCTGCGCTGGAATAATACCAAGGCTAAGACAATATTGGCCACCATCAGCGAGATGATATGCGATGACATTGCAACCATGTTTGGACTGCAGAGTCCTTGCTATGTGGAAGCAATTGTCTAGCTGAGTCGCAACATTCCAATGATATCCTATAATGCTTAGCAATTGATAAAGCTTTTAAAGTAATTGCTTGAAAGACGTCAGAAAAGAGTCTAGATAAAGTTTCAGTGCTAATATAAAAGTTGTGTAACGAAGTAACTGTACATTCAGGTAAAGTTCTGGCAACTACGAATGTCAATTCTAATTGCAATTAAATGCTCTTCAAATATATATAGAAAATGTTTATATAAAGATTAAAAGAGATTTAATCTATAAATATGAAGTACCCATTAACTTACATACTAGTGAAAGTTATTGTCTAGAGCTAAACCAAGAGTTATTTCAAATAGTATAAGTCTATATACATCATTTATATAGTATTATATTATCTATATATGTATGTTATTGTATCTGAATCGCATTGAGCCAATGCAGAAGCTGTATATACTTCGTTTACTGTCTTAATCTAATATATGAGACTCCTTATTCTTGATCTTGCATCGTTACTCAATCGTAAGACAATCCTTTAGATAGTCTTCCTGCCGAAAAGACTCTTCTTTTCTCTGAAGACAACTCACTTTTTCTGTTCGTTTACACTTGCCAATGTGCTTAATGGATAATGCTTTGTACAACTCGTTTCTACTTCGACTTCTACTCAAATCTCTCACTTACTTTATCATCAAGGCATAGCTTGTTGGACTTACAAAAATCTGCCCATTCTGTTGTGATTTCCCAGTTCTATCTTTTCCGTTTATACTCAATCCTACTTTTTAATTTAATTAAAATTTTTAAATAAATTTTTTGGTTTGATTACAATTATTTAAAAAAATGTTTTTTTAAGCATCGGTGGCCATATTTTGCTGCCAGTTGGAGCATAGAGCTGGACAGTTGGCCAAATAAAATCAATGATATTATTGATACACGTTTTCTCTGTATTTTTTCAGGCTACATCTATGTTTCAGTTTCAACTTATTGTTGACGCGCGTTTCGCCAACATATTTAAATAAATAAATAAGAATAAATGAATATATAGATAGTATAGTATATATGAGTGTATATGAAGCATACCCATAGCCATCGAGAGAGTTGCGCTGCTGTTGCTGCTCTCTCAGCTGCAATTTGCGCTCGGCAATCTTCTTCTGCTCCTCCTTTTGCTCGAGCTGTTCCTTTTGATGCTGCTGCTGCTGTTGCTGCTTCTTGCGATGCTGTCGATCCTCGCCGAGGCCGTACAGGCCAGCAACGGCGGCCATGGCAGCAGCTAACTAACAATTGTTGCTGCTGCTGCTGCTGCAACGGCAACTGCTGCTGCTGCTGCTTCTAGAGGCAGCTTAGCAAGCGTGGCGCCACTTCTGGCATTGAAGTGTGGCGCTCTCTGATCGGCTGCTGTTGCTGCTGCTGCTACTGATTGATATTGTTGTTGTTGTTGTTGTGGCTGTTGCTGTTGCGCTTGCTGTTGCTATTGTTGTTGTTAGAGTCGTTGTTGTTGCTGTTGCCATCTTTATGCACTTCACTCAATCACATTTGATAGCTCGCTACTTGCAACTGCAACATATGTGGCATTAATTTGTTGCTGCTGCAACTGCTGCTCGGTCTCCGTTTGCAACATTCGCACCACCCCCCCCCCCCCCCCACCCCATTGCCGCCCTGTGCCCTCGCCAACAATTGCCAGTGGAGGCTGGCGCCAGGCAGTCGACTTTCGGTTTCTCTTTTCTTTTGACTTTGCTGATTTACGCTTTGTTTTCGTTTTAAGCGCCAGCCGCAAAACACAAAAAGTGGCATGCAACATGACAGTCTTGAGCCTTGAGCGCTGCCACAGTGGCTGCCACAACGGCTGCCACAGCGGTTGCTGCTGTTTGCCACATCAATTTTTCGTTGTCTGCAGCAATCGCTGCATACCTCACGGCGCCGCAGCAAAACTTTTCTTTAGCCCGCGTTTTCTGCGCAGAAATCAATTAGCAGCCACCACCCCCGCCCCCATTCGACAGGCCCCACCTCCATGCCCCCGGTTACCCTTTGCGACCACAATTGGCGCACATTTATGGCCCGATTATGTGGCAAGACCCTTGGCATTACGTAAACTTCAAAATGCGTTACGTAAAAAGACGCTCGTATAAATAGCTGGCGTCGTAACATTAACATGTTAATCTCCATGTTAATGTGCCTGTTAATGACGTAACTGTACATTTTGCTGTTACAACAACAACAACAATAACAGCTGCTGCTGCTTCAGCTAATTGCAATAATTTTAAGCATATCGAAGCAATTTCCATACCAATCGAAAGCCGCATAAATAAATGCAAGCAAATCAAATCGAATCGCTTTCCAAGGTAAACACACACACACGCACACACACACACACACATCGATTTCAACAAAGCAAACAACACTCAGTCGTAGACTTGGGAATGAATATGAAATGAACACAGATTATCTTGCATTGAGTCAATGGCAATTTATGTTCGATTACAGAGAGAGAGAAAAGTAGGAGAGAAAAACAGAGTGAGAGATAAACACGCACACACTATATATATATATACAGCTAAATATATATATGTATATAGAGAAAGAAAAAATAGAGAGAGAAAGAGAAAGGAGATAAGCCTGCTGACAGTGTGTCAAATTGATAAAAGAGCTGCTTAAAATTACAAAACAATTGCTTGGAGTTCAGATGCAGGAACTTAGATACCAGATATATACGTTGAAAGTTGAGCTGGCATCAAGTGAGCGTGTGGAGGCGTTGCAAGTGCGCGTGTGTCGGATAAGTGGCATGTTGCAAGCATGCATGCAATATACATTATGTTTATATTTCAGGCTCCTGTTAGGCGCAATATAAGTCAACGTCGCGAGCAAAGAAAGCCATAAGTCTCAACTGAGCCATGCAGCCGAGGCATACTTTAAAATAAACCTAACTGCGAGAGATGGGTGTGTGTGAAATATGAAGTGAGAACGAGAGTAGACAGAAAACCAAAGTAAATACCAATCAAAAAAATGCAGAGGAAAAGGCAAAACGGAATGTGAGCTAAGTTAATGGCTGACATGGAGACATGAGTGTATAAAGCTTGATAAGCTAGAGATTTTATTAAATGGCTACAAATGGAATGCAAACTTTAGTACAGAGCAAGGCAGGCCAATTTGATTTCACCTATTGGAAAACTTCAAATGGCGTTAAATGTCAATCCGGTTTTAACATTTGTAAAGTAAACAAAGGCTGAATACTAATTGACAAGTCATGAATCGGTTAATCTTTTGTTTCTTGGGAGTATTCGCCAGGAATGCGAGAATCAGTCGCTCGAAGCTTTTGCTAGAGTGAGGGAAAATGCCATAAGAAGGGCCCGTATGGTCATCATCTCTAGTGGCGGCTCATATCTCTACTTGATGGCATGAATTCTAATAGATTAAATAAACAAATTTCATAAACAAAACGAAAATTGTTCATTCAAAATTACTACACAAGTTAATCGGATGATTAGTTTTCGCTTTAGTACTTAGATTTAGGAAATTGAACAGAGGAAGTTTCTTCTAGTATGAACTGATTTAGCTTAATTGCAAATGCCAACTTATTCATAGAATTAATAACTGTTTTATTTTATATACATTGAAAAATACAAAAATATTTAAATAAATTAAACATTCAAAATATAAATTTAAAATATATATTTCTAGATTTTCTATATAGATTTCATAATTTTAATTTTTTTTTTATTTGATGAAACTTTTACAGATTAGTGACCTTCCTCTTAGAGAATTTAATGTCAACAGAAATTAATTAAATAAATTTTTTAATGAAAGATTATGTACAGAACACATAGGTTAGGGTTTGTTCCCCTAGTTACATGGTATAGCTATCACAGGTAAAAGTTAAGAATATATATAGATTGATAGATTTCAAGTCAAGACCCAATTCAGTAGGTCTTGAGGGTGGTGGTGTCTGAGTCTAGCCTAGATTCTAGTGCTATAGCTAGCAGACCTTTGGTCTGCTGCTCCGAGTCTAGCCTAGCCAGGCAGTTTGGCTGAGAGTCTAGTCTTTTCATTCCAAAATTAGGGAAATTTCATTATCTAGATATTTGTTTGGAAGTTCTAGTTCAATATTCTGCTAGCTCTAGTGCTTGGGCTATCAGATCTAGACGCCTAGTCTGGGTGAGAATCTAGTTTGCATAGCAAAATACCCTTTTCTATTGTCAATTATTCAAGCAGAGCAAAAAGTCTTTAAAATAATACCGAAATGAAAGCAAATCACAGGTTAACTGCGCTCGATCATGCGGCACACGCTCGTCGTCGCAGGTGACAACGTATAACGCAGCCGGGCAGCGTTTAATGGACCACAGGCTCAGACTGAGGGGGAGGGGGCAGTTATTGAGCCAGCTCAGGGTGGCAATCCCTGGGTGTTGTCGGGGGGGGGAGGGTGGTCAGTAGCTGGCACTTGTCGTTGGTTTTGCTGGCGCAATGAAAATTGCTTCCGTGTCGAAATTGAGTTAACAATGCTCGGCTGGTTGCTCGTCAGGTTGCCGTGTGGCAAGTGGCAAGTGGCAAGTGGCAAGTGGCTAGTGGCATGTGCCAAGTGCCAAGTGAAAATCGTATCGTATATGTATGTGTGAGTGTGTGAACTGCAGGTGGAACTGCTCCCATTTGGCATGTCGCGAGCCATACTATTGATTTATGCGCCCCCACACATCACGTATACGACGAGTTGTGCAGCTGCTGTAGCTGTTGCTGTTGCTGTTGTTGTTGTTGTTGTTTTCGTTGTGGTTGTTGCGCTGTTGCACTAATCTGACTATTAAGTGCATGGCTTACAATGCAATGCCAAACACTTGCATCAGCGTCGACGTAAGCGTATTAGCTTGCAAACCGATTCCCACCCAGTTTCAAGTGCAAGTCCAAGCACCCGCCCAGGGTTATGTGCTGGCTGTACGAAAACAGGGAGGGCCCATAGGCCCACTCAAGGTCAGGGTCAGTGGTAAGCCTAAACTCAATGAGAATGAGAGGCAGAGCGAGAGAGAGAGAGAGAGACACAGAGAAAGAGAGAGAGACAGAGAGAGAGAGAGGAAGGGGGGTTTTGAGAGCACGGCAATGGGCAGTCCATTAGAGACGGTCACTACATTAATGCCTACATGTGTGAGTGTGTTCGAGTGTGTGTGTGCGTGTGTGTGTGTGGGTGGGTGTTGTGGCATGTGCGTATTAGTTTGTGCATTAGTGATGGACTATCATCATTCATTACTATTTTCGTGATATTGTGATATCGATACTTATCGATACATTTCACAATTTATGATATTATAGAGAAAGATCATAAGAGTTTCTACATTTCTCAACCTTTTTTATGTGCGTTAGTCGTTCGTCACGAGACGTGGATCTTTCTGCTTGTCTTTCGGTCTATCGATATTTATCGATTTCTATTATAATATTTATTATTATAGAAAAAGATCAAACGAATTTATAGATTTCTACATAGTTTTGTTGTGCATTAGTGATGGGTTATCATCAATCACTATTAATTTCGTGTCTGTCGTTCTGTATACTTATCGATAAGTTTTAATGTTTAAAGTAATTTAGAGAAAGACCATAGGAGTTTCTAGATTTCCAACTATTATTTATGCATCAGTGAGAGATACCCATCAATCACAAACATTTTTGTGCCTAAGTCTTGAACGATATTTATCGATAGCCTTTACAAGTTACCCTATTATTGTTTCCATGTTTCAGACTCTTATATATAGACTCTCTATACTATAAACTGTCAATATTTAATCGTTCAATCCATCAGAAACACTGATCTTCATTGACATCTTTGACATCTTTGAGATCAAAATAAATTCATTTCAAATTTTGTCTGCCTTTCTCTCTCAAACCAAACATTGTCAGTATCTATGAATTTCATTAGCGATATATATCGTTAACAATATCAAATTGCATCGCATCAGACAAAACACATTTACAATCCTAAGACATTGAGTTCACATCATACAGTACAATCGATAAATAATCGATAATTGATTTTTTCTTTCAATACTCTACTATCACGACCACCACGATGATGCCATCTTTAGTGTACGCTGAGCATCATTCAATGTTCATCAACATTATCATTAACATTAATATGCTGCGGTTATCGCTGCTGCCGCTGCCGTTGCATCTCAACTCGTGCAGCTCGTTATTAAATTAGAATCAACTAAATTAAATGAGAATGTGCACACGTGTGAGTATGTGTGTGAGTGTGTGTGTGTGTGTGGGTGTGTGTGGGGATGCATGTGTGTAAGTGTTCAAGCAGAAAATAAGCGTCGAAGCGCATCCAGGCGAGCAATGAGTAGTCACCCACAGCCGCCGCCCAAGCCCCGCCCAAGCCCCGCCTGACCTCCCCACCTGCTATCGCCAACCCGCCTAGCCCCCTCAACAGCCAAAGCTTTTAATTGAGCTCTGCGCTAATTTGAAACCAACGACGCGGCTCTTATTGGCCAAAAGTGCGCGAGTGAGAGAGGCAGAGAAAAAGAGAGAGGGGGGAATGAGTGGGTATAGCTGCTGCTGTAAGAGTCTTACGAGTGGGCGTTTGGCTGGCCACATAATGCGTATTTAATGCGCTTTAAGCGGCCAACCTTTCCAACAGGTAAAAAGGCAATCCCCGAAAATAAAAAAGAAAAAGGAAAGTCAGGTGTTAAGGAGACATAAAGACATAACGACAGGGACTGAGAGAGAGAGAGAGAGAGAGAGGAGAGATCAAGGCGACTGCCAAAGACTTGCGTGGGGTAATTAATGTTTATGATTCATAAATCTGTCAGCTGCCAAACGCTCAGACAAATGGGAGTTGCAAACAGCAATAACTACAACAACAACAACAACAACAACAATAATAATAACAACAACAACAGCAATTTGCAATGCTCATCGAATAATAATTAAAAGTCCAATGAATGAAAATTCATTTGGTTTACCGCATCGCTCCACACAGTTTTAGACATTTTTTTTTTTTAGCTAGCTTTGCGGTATTTTTCATTAACAGATATATACTATACTAGCAGATATATACTATATATATATATATATTCAAATATATGCAAAATGGATTAAATTGAATTTCCCTATTTGTATTATAAAAAAAAGAAAATTTATTTGAGCAAAGTTTAGCATTTTAAAGATTTAAATTTGTGTGAAACAATTGATGACGTTTTCCTTTAATGGGAAATTTTTAAAAGTTCATTGTTTTGTTTTGTTGAGTTTCAATAGACCAGGCCACTTCAGTGCAACTGAGACTTTATGCTGTATGTTAGCTAACAAACAGTATTGATTGAGCACTCAAGGGACTGCACTTGGCATCTCTTAACAAATTTCCCATTATTACATAATTTATTAATATAGTTTTCATTGTGAATTGTTTAGAGTTAAGTGTTTCGAGGTCAGACTGAATACACTTGATATTGCAGTTAGTGCACGTAAGCAGCTACAGGTCACATCTTTAGTTGTATTTCAATTTGTGTTTGAGATTTCATTTCTTCTAAAGCTTTAATGTATCTCTGAGATTTTCTTCAAGTAAATTTCCCATTAGAACATAATTCTTTAATATAATTTCATTGTGAATTGTTTTGAGTTTATTATTTCGAGGTTAGATACTTTACTGACATTATGGACTAAGCACTCAATGAGCTGTAGTTCGTATCTCTTCTAAGGCTTCAATGTGTCTTTGAGATTTTCTTCATGCCAATTTCCCATTACAACATAATTCTTTAATATAATTTCATTGTGAATTGTTTAGAGTTAAGCATTTCGAGGTCAGATACTTTACTGACATTATAGACTAAGCACTTAAAGAGCTGCATCTTTGTCTTTGAGATTTTCCTCACGCAAATTTCTCATTACTAAATAATTCTTTAATATAATTTAAATTGAGAATTGCTTTCAGTTAAGCTCTAGCCAGAGCACACTTCACTGGCTTTATGGAGTGCGCACTCAAGCAGCCTGCAGTATCCATCTCTAGTTAGTTTTTAATGTGTCTTTGAGTTATTATTCTAAGAAATCTCCCATTGTTACATCATTTTTCAATATAATTTTCACTGTGAATTGTTTTGAGTTGAGCTCTCCGAGGTCAGGCTGAGCCCACTTCACTGGCATTCGAGACTAACCACTCGAGCAGCTGCAGTTCGCGTCTCTCGTTAGTTTTCAATTTGTCTCTGAGATTTTCTTCACGCGAATTGCGCATCACAACATCATTTTTCAATATAATCCCACTATGAATTGTTTTTGAGTCAAGTTTTCCGCGGTAATGCTGAGCACACTTCAGTAAGCCGCGAAATTGTATGCTTAATTGGACTCACTGAATCTCAACTGGCAGACATTATAGAACGGATTCTGTGAAACACTCGAGTCGCAGCAGCTCTCCCTAGTGGGGTTTCAATAGCAGCATTATTAAATATATATGTATATATATATATATACATATGTATATATGCAAATTTGTATGGCTGAAGCACCTAATATATTCATTAGTATTTCATAGAACTTTGGCTCTCGCTGTACAATAACTAAAAATAGAGCGAAAAAAACTGTCAAGCTGACGGCAAAAAACAAAGCGAAAAATCCTTTGAAATTCGGCGAAACCAGCGTAATGATCCCAAAGGATAATGCACGTCTCGCGCTGAGCTTGCCCGCTGAGCCGCTGTGATTATTCGTGTAATTTATGCTGTGACAACGCGCCGTCTCTGTCTTTCTCTCTCTCTCTCTCTCTCTCCCTCTCTCTCTCTCTCGCGCTGGGTGTGTATTCTAATATGCAGCGCATTTTCCGCATTTTCCGCGAAACGCTTTGAAACAACAAACAAAACATGTGCATAATTTATACGCATTATAAAAGGACCGCACAGAAACAGTTGCTCTATGTTTATATAGTATATTTATATGTACGTAGCGAAGAGCCCAATCTGCCGCTTAAATATAGCCCATGGCATTGGCTTCGCTGACCCCGATCCCCCAACCAACAGCCGCCCAGCCGCCCAGCCGCCCAGCTCCCCAAGGTGCCATAAAGAACTTTGTGAGCTTCGCTTTAGCTATGCACAAATTTATTGTTCTATTGCAAAGAGAGGGAGGGGGTTGTCGTCATTATTTATAAACCTGACTTCTGGACTGCGCGCCAAGAGGGCGAAGAGGGGGGGCCTGCTCAGATCAGGCATCGTGTCAAGGGGGCGTGGCCGTCGCCATGGCTCAACTGATTGATGGACGAGCATTTGATGTGGCCAGAGTTGCAGCAGCAAATCGCGAATGGTTAACACACAGCTTGGCGCTCAAATGTATGCTACGTTTTTTTTTCTCACCCTGCTTTTAGCTCAATACCGAGGGACATATTGATTTGTGAGCATAAACTTGAACATTTGTGAATGTAGAATGTAGAATTTATATTGAAATAAGTTGAATGGGCTGTAAAAACTCTTAAGGATTGTATATTTTGGTTTTGATAGTTTGAGCATCACAGCGGAAGCCCTGCAGTTTAGGAGACATTGTTCGAAGTTATGGTCGTCAGTCAAGAGTTAGTTATATGATTATAGAGCTAGAGTTTTGGTGTGAGAGTAAGTAAATCTTATTTCTAGTATTCAGGTACCATACAGACTTAGAGTTCCAGATATAGAAAGAAAGAGAGAGAGAGAGAGAGAGAGAGAGAGACATTGTCCTTGTCTATATTGAAGTTGGTCTCTTTGCTTGGCTAGCATACAGCTCTCCTACATTTGTACATTGGCCACTCCTGATTTCAACTTAGACCAGCACAGTACCTCTCAAACTGTTTCGTTCGCAGTTTGAGAGAAACTGGGTTAGTATTTGTTGAAGTCAAGAGTGTTAAATGCTCCAATTGGAAGCATGTGAGCTAAAGAGATAAGAAGATCACAGCTTTACATGCACTGCATGCTAGTTACAGTTGCAGAGCCCTTGATTCGAATATTACATCAAAGCAGTTTTCCAGCAACAGAGTTTATAGCTCAAAATGTAATTAATGAGTTAGCTGCAACAGCTGTAGACCTTACAGTTTTAGAGGCACAGCCTTAGTAGTAAACAAGTCCAATCGTTTGGAAGGCACTGACGCTTCAATGTTAAGCTGAGAGCAGAGTATTAGGCCTTCATTTCGACTAGAACAACAGAAAACCATTTCCGTTTTTCTTTTCTTTTCCATATATCAGCTTTCTCTTTTGTTTCCCCCTCCCCCATCATTCATGCCTCCTCCTCCTCCTCCTCTCTCTCTCTTTCTCTATCGTTGTTTCTATCTCATTTACAAATATATGGGAATACAACAAATTTATCGATTAGTAGCAGTCAGGGAAAGGGTATGGCAGCAAATTGGAATTGACAGACAAACGCCAACAAATATCACAGCTGGGTAAATGTGTGCGTGTTCGTCTCTCTCTCTCTCTCTCTGTCTCTCTGTGTGTGTGTGTGTGTCTGCAGGTAAACTTCAACATACCACGCTAGCTATGTTCCCCCCGTCCCTTCCTCCACTAAACTGAGTAAACAAACCAAAACGCTAAAAGGAAGTAAAAAAAGTCATTGGAAAATTTTTGCGCCAGCGTTTATGACATTCAATTTATGGCTAAGTATGCGTGTGTGTGTGTGTGTGTGTGTGTGTGTGCGAGCTCACTGCATGCACTGCATAAACTATATACCAAATATGCATGCAACTACCACGCCCACTGGGGCAGACAGAGCTGATTTTTTATGGCTGAAATTCTTTGCATTTCCACTTTGAGGCAGGCAGGCAAAATTGTTGTTATTGCAGCCGTTGCTGCGAGCAGTGTGGCATGCCACTGATATGTGCATAAGCATAAACATCAGCTAACACCCAAACATGCCACATATCGATATTTTGTTAGCTCGTGCAAGCGTCAGCTTACGTGTCGGCAGGAAGTAAAGCGGAAGCTAAGCAGCTCTGTTATGCAACTGCTAAGCGCATAAGTCAACAGATTATGTTACAGACTTAGCACATTAACAGCATTGCACTATCATTTGACTATTGGCTAACATTGTAGGATTGATAGTCTAGAGTCTACTGAGATTTCTCCTATCTAATTAAGTCTAAAGTTATGGACTGAGCTACTAAATTGCTAAGCAGCTCTGTTATGCAACTGCTAAGCGCATAAGTCAACAGATTATGTTACAGACTTATCACATTAACAGCATTGCACTAACATTTGACTATTGGCTAACATTGTAGGATTGATAGTCTAGAGTCTACTGAGATTTCTCCTATCTAATTAAGTCTAAAGTTATGGACTGAGCTACTAAATTGCTAAGCAGCTCTGTTATGCAACTGCTAAGCGCATAAGTCAACAGATTATGTTACAGACTTATCACATTAACAGCATTGCACTAACATTTGACTATTGGCTAACATTGTAGGATTGATAGTCTAGAGTCTACTGAGATTTCTCCTATCTAATTAAGTCTAAAGTTATGGACTGAGCTACTAAATTGCTAAGCAGCTCTGTTATGCAACTGCTAAGCGCATAAGTCAACAGATTATGTTACAGACTTATCACATTAACAGCATTGCACTAACATTTGACTATTGGCTAACATTGTAGGATTGATAGTCTAGAGTCTACTGAGATTTCTTCTACCTAATTGGGTCTAAAATTATCCACTGAGCTACTAAATTGCTAAGCAGCTCTGTTATGCTACTGCTAAGCGCATAAGTCAACAGATTATGTTACAGACTTATCACATTAACAGCATTGCACTAACATTTGACTATTGGCTAACATTATTGGATTGATAGTCTAGAGCCTACTGAGATTTCTTCTACCTAATTAAGTCTAAAGTTAAAGCAGCTCTGTTATGCAACTGCTAAGCGCATAAGTCAACAGATTATGTTACAGACTTAGCACATTAACAGCATTGCACTATCATTTGACTATTGGCTAACATTGTAGGATTGATAGTCTAGAGTCTACTGAGATTTCTCCTATCTAATTAAGTCTAAAGTTATGGACTGAGCTACTAAATTGCTAAGCAGCTCTGTTATGCAACTGCTAAGCGCATAAGTCAACAGATTATGTTACAGACTTATCACATTAACAGCATTGCACTAACATTTGACTATTGGCTAACATTGTAGGATTGATAGTCTAGAGTCTACTGAGATTTCTTCTACCTAATTGGGTCTAAAATTATCCACTGAGCTACTAAATTGCTAAGCAGCTCTGTTATGCTACTGCTAAGCGCATAAGTCAACAGATTATGTTACAGACTTATCACATTAACAGCATTGCACTAACATTTGACTATTGGCTAACATTATTGGATTGATAGTCTAGAGCCTACTGAGATTTCTTCTACCTAATTAAGTCTAAGGTTAAAGCAGCTCTGTTATGCAACTGCTAAGCGCATAAGTCAACAGATTATGTTACAGACTTATCACATTAACAGCATTGCACTAACATTTGACTATTGGCTAACATTATTGGATTGATAGTCTAGAGCCTACTGAGATTTCTTCTACCTAATTAAGTCTAAGGTTAAAGCAGCTCTGTTATGCAACTGCTAAGCGCATAAGTCAACAGATTATGTTACAGACTTATCACATTAACAGCATTGCACTATCATTTGACTATTGGCTAACATTTATGGATTGATACTCTAGAGTCTGCTGAGATTTCTTCTATATACTTGGGTCTACTGAATTGCTGAACAGCTCTGTTATGCAACTGTTGAGCCAATAGTTAACAGCATATCTCACAGACTTAACACATTAACAGCATTAAGTTAACATTTGACTGTTGGCTTACATTTATGAATGGATTGTCTAGACTCTGCTCAGATTTATATCTCTAGTTATGGACTTAGCTACTGAAACAAATTATCTTACTTGAATTAGCTAAAGTGTACACATGTAAAGTGATATGAATTCTTTGTTTAAAGTCTAAGGATAATCTCAACTTTGTGCCTGAATCGAGGAATTAACTTGTACATATACTCTCAAAACATAATAGACCCTATCAAATAATAATAAAAGGCTAAGAATTTTCTTGATACTTTACTTTAATTTATGATTACTCTAGTAAGTTTGTGAAATCTAAGACTTGGAATTTAATGCAATCTGTCTTTAAAATTTATAAAATTGTATGAAATTTCTACAAATTTGTTTCCATTTCTTTTCTATTTTTATTACAATTATTACTTTATTTATCATATGCCTAACATATTGTTTTTGCTTTCAAGTTTATTTCTGCTCTAAGCCTTTGCCTAAGCCCTAACAAATAAACATATTTATCTGTAGTCACATAATTTTACTCATGCCGAAAGTTAGTTTTCATTATATAAGCAATTAATTCAATTATTTATAAACGACATTTTGCAACCGAGTAAAAGGCTTAAAAGCCGCCCCAATGTCAGGCTCAATAATGAAAACAATGTTGTGTGTCGTAAAGCTAGTTCGTATTTGGCTTTGTGTTTGAATTCCTTAAAGTTAATGCCAGTTAGTCGAACGATTTTCATTTAAGAAGTTCGCATGTGGCATGTGGAGTGTGCAGTGTGGAGTGTGGAGTGTGGCATGTGTGGTGTGTGTGTGCGGGGCTTAAGTAAAGCTACACGTGGCGCACACGGCGTATGCGCAATTACGGCAAAACATTTAGTTCGAGGAGATGCAAGACAGCAGCAGCAGCAGATGGGGCTAACGAATGCAGCTGCTGGCAATTAAAATAGTTGAGTTGGGATTACAAGACACAAGATAAGAGAGATGCAGAGACAGAGAGAGAGAGAGAGAGAGAGAGAGAGAGAGAGAGTGAGAGGGGGAACATTGCAATGCATTGCAATGAATGGAAATACAAATTAAATTGAATATGTGTATTTGCATATTTATTGCATAAAAAACACATTTGCTAATGGGAATATCAAACATAAATAACAAGCACACGAAATGCACAGAAATGCAATCAAAAATTGTAAGGGATAGAGTGCAAGAGAGACAGAGAGAGAGAGAGAGAGAGAAGCAGCAAAAGAGTAAGGGAGATAGAGCTAAAGTTGCAATCAACACGAATGCATATTTAAAGCGCCTTTTGTCAGCAATTCGAAAAGTTCAAAAGCTTGGAATATTTGTACGTACATGTTGTATATATATATATATATATATATGTATAAATAGGCGTAGTAGAATAGGAAATTGGGCGAGGCAATGAATTCGATTCGATTCGAACCACTGAATAAATAATCATGAGGATAATTAGCCCACGACTCTCGAATAATTGACAAATCAATGGCCAAATCAAGTTCAATGGGGTACATCATTCCAATTGAACGAACCGCGAGAGGTATACATTAACGCAATGACTCAATAGACGTGAAAGCGAGGGTCGACCAAGAAGTTTGCGAGTGACTGACTGCTGTCAATCACAAGCATAAGCTGAGCAAGAGTTTGAATTCAAATTGATATAGAAGAGAGACTTATCGATAGCAATATCGATATCTTGCAGTTCGTTCATATACAGGGTCGGGCATTTGAAGTGTAACCAACCTCAGACAGTTATGGAAGCTGTTGCTTGGCAGCTATCTATCTATCTATATACGATGCTAAGGCAAAAGCTGGTCATATCATGCCAAAATGAATTGATTCTGAATTTTTGGTTGTTTTTACACATGCCTGCACTCTGCAATAAGTAAAAATCAGTTTCAAACTAGAATTTATGACCTTTTGAATAGGTTACACTTTGAGTGCCAAGCCTTGAAGATAGCTTTGCCAAAAACTTGTTGGAACTATCGTTATGTTGAAGTGTGCACACATTCTTTCTCTTAGTTTATTTGGTTTATCTATAACTAGAGCAATGTAGATTTGTTAAACTACACTCAGGTCTGCGGAAATATTTCCTAAAATAAACTATATTTATTTGATAACATGCTTCATACTATAGAATAATCGATATACATATTGATAAGCCATATCCATGTACTTATACATATATTTGATATATTGATTAACTGATATATATATATTAATAAGCTATATTCATGTACTTATACATACACATATTGATAAGCCATATGCATATGTATACGTTGAAATGCGCTTAGAACTTAAGCTTAGCTTAAAGGATAGCTCTTTCTATTGATATAACTATCGTTTTCTTGAAAGATTTCTTCAAACTAGCGCTTCATCAATATGGCTGCTCTTTATCGATAGCAGCATCGATAAGTTTTGCTGGCAGTGTTATCGATATATTTAGACTTATTGCAATTTTAGAGCTTTTATAAGTGGCATAAAGAAGTTCTATAGATAGCTAACACTATCGATGAGCTGAGATATCTCAGCAAGCTCAACTAATGAAGATCTTGACAACGTCGATGCTAGTTCTCTCTTTGAATCAGTCTAAGCTAGTGATAAATTTAGTTGTCTCTGGATCCACTTATTGATTTGTTTACTCTTTGCATATATTTATATACAAATATATATATATATATAATTATAAATTTTATATTCCATATTCTATTTTCATTTATATG
Source organism: Drosophila nigricruria (assembly GCA_037075265.1). Taxonomy (NCBI): domain Eukaryota; kingdom Metazoa; phylum Arthropoda; class Insecta; order Diptera; family Drosophilidae; genus Drosophila; species Drosophila nigricruria. The sequence continues at coordinate 4,162,571 of JBAMCI010000206.1, read as the reverse complement.
CTGTTAAGTCTTCGCTTCTGTTTCTGGTTTATTAAATATAGAAGTGTTGCTGGTGCTTAGTCCGCCCTCGCATAATTAATATGCACATTATTTATTTGAGTTTTTAAGAGTTTCTAGAATTCGTTTACGACCTGTCAAGCTGCCAGTTTGCACATGCCTGAAAAGAGACAGGGAGTATGCTGGGGATTGGAGTTTGGTCATGCGGTTGGGGTTTTCAAATAAGTTTTTCGGATTCTTTTTTTTTTTTGTGTTTTTGTGTTTTTAGTGCTCTCAGTGCTGTGAAGCATTTGACCAACTTCCGTTGGCCTCCGTTTTCTGCAGTGCCCTAAAATGAGGAAATTGCAAAAGCCAGGACACACACACACACACACACACACACTAAGAGAGAGTGAGAGAGAGCGACTCATATGCCCGGAACCAATTTTTGCAACAACAATGTTAAAAGTCTTGCTGCTGCTGCTGCTGACTCTAAGATGCCCTAGAAAAATGAGGCCAAACTTCTAAATGAACTTAAACGAGGAAGTTTGATTGAGACAAGCAACGAAATAAATGTTTCACAACAAATCGAAACTCTTTAAATGGTTTACCAAGCGCCGAAAGCAATCACGAAAGACCGAAACAGATTTCTGTTAAGTCACGGTCCATGCCCAAAGAGCGCACACCAAATGCTCAGCTCAAAAGTTTTAAACCCTTTTGCCTAATATATGTACTCGCATAACACTAGCCAAAATTAGTTAATATTCAAGTTTCCAAAGCTAATTGCTTTTATTTAGTTGTCAAAGCTAATAATGCCAAAAAAAAAAGAAAAAAAATTATAACTTTTTGGTTTTGGCCCAAAAAAAGAGTTAGTTTTGCACGTTAACAAAAAGTTTTTTTTCTGCTTTTCTTTTTTTTTTTTGATATTTGTGTTTTTTTTTTTGGTAGGTTTCCTTTGGCTTGTTCCTAATGGTCTCTGGCTAAGTATGTGTGTGTGTGTGTGCGGGTCAAAGTGAGATTGAAATTCATAAAAGTGCAAAGGTTACAAAGTTGCTGTTGGCTTCAGTTGTTGTTGTTGTTGTTCGAGTTGTTGCTATTCGAGTTGTTGCTGCTGTTGCTGCTGCTGTTGTTGTGGTGAGCCACGCACGCAACTTTTGGTTATTACTTTTGTTGTTGCCATTGCTATCGTTCGTTTTGCGGCTTGCCACGTGGTCTGCTGGGTGGGCACAGATAATTGGCACACATACACTCTTACCAACACACACACATAGAGCTATGCACGAGCCATGCCTCACTGCGTCCAAATAGAAATAGGCAAATAAGACAAGCACGAATGTTGCTTTAGTTGATCGAGATAGCAGTCTAACGGATACCCTGCGCAGAGGGTGGTGTAGCTGACATTACATTGGATGAGGTAACATATATATATATATATATATATATATATATAAATATATATATATATCAAAATGTAATAAAAAAGTTAGGGTTTTAGATCAGAGTCTCTTGCTCTGCAGACAATAAGCTTGGGCTATAGTTGCCGATCCACTAAAGTATATATATATATATACTTTATAGACATTAGACTCTGCCATCCACTCAAAATACCCTTTCAGCCTTTACTCACTTTCCTTAGGTACATCCAATAAAAAAATATATAATTTAAAGAGCAGAAAAAAAGAAAAGAAACAGAATATATTTTGTTGCTGCGCCTTCGTAGTTTGTCACCTCATCGTTGTTGTTGCTGTTCTTGTTGTTGTTGTTGTTGTTGTCAGGCTTTACAATTAATTTACGACAATTTAAATTTAAGTGCATATTTTATAACGGTATAACAACAGCAGCAACAGCAACGAGAGCTCGCTGCAATTACAGCGCCGGCCCCAAAAAGTATGCAGCAAATTTTTTTTTTTTTTTTTATTTAACTTGCTTCCCCTTTCCAAATTGTTTTGCATTCCCACGGCAAATTGCACACAATTGTAACTGTGTGTGTGTGAGCTGTGTGTGCTTGTATACTTCTAACTTTACATAGTTGCTGCTGTTATTGTTGTTGTTGTTGTTGCTGATATAGTTGTTGTTGCCTGGCTGCTATTATTTCGTGTGTTATTTTTGGCTTGCTTAATGCCATTAAAACTTTTTGTCTAACAGCAACAGCAACACGAGTCGCTTATGTCTAGCTGCTGGCACCCTCGCCTCGGTTTGTGTATAAGCCATGTTGCTTGAACAGAGAACGAGGCAAAAAGCTGCTAACAATGTTGCTTGTTATTAACATTTATAGTTTCGTGTCGACTCCAGTCTAGCTCTGTCCATGTGTGGGTGTGTTTAAAAATTTGTAAACTGTCTGCCAAAGTGACAGCAAGAGTGAGTGAAAAGCAGAGAGCGAGTGTGAGAGAGAGAGAGTAGGAGAGACAGAGCCTGTGGCTGGCAAACGTCTGGACGTGACATTCAAAGTTCGATTTGCGTTCTTGTTGCACGTTGCACAAGTTGCTAGCGACACAAGCGTTTCTTCTGCAACTTTAGCAGCCAGTTTAGGTGGCCAGCTGAGCGAGCCAGCATTTAATTAAGCTAAGTGCATGCTCCCAAAAATCAATGAGCCCAAACAATAGGCAGCGCCAAACCACCACCTACACTGGCCGAGCCAAGCCAGCTAAAACCAAGCTGACCTAACTAAGCGCCTGCTTAATAGAACTCAACTCGTGTAAACAATATGCTCGACACACACACACAGAGAAAGAGAAAGAGAGAGAGAGAGAGAAAAAAGGCAGTTGAAGCTGCTGCAGCAACACCTAAAAGCCGCAAAAGCCACAAACATGATATGCCCTGTGCCCTGTGCCCTGCGCTTAGCTGAAAGGCTTTTAAAAACTGTTTATTCACCTATAGAAATTTAGCTAATAAAATCCTTAAAGTACATATTATAGCTATATAAAATATGCGAGCGAGAGAGAGAGAGGGAAAGGGAAAGCGAGTGCGCTCATAATTGGCGCTGGCAGCAATGAGAAAAGTTTGTTAACAATTTCATTTCAGTGAGAAGCTGTGAGAAATGCGAAATGTGAAATCCTAAGAAATATTTGGCAACTTTTTTGCAACTGAAAATGTTTTATATTTATTTATAATTTTTATTTGTTTGAAATTTGTTATTAATAATAATAATCAATAGTTTTCATTTGTTAATAATTATTTATAATTTATTTAAATAAATTTTTTATTTATCTATAATTTTAATTATTAATAGTTTTTATTTATTTATCATTTTTATTTAAATATAATTTTTATTTAAATATAATTTTTATTATTAATAGTTTTCATTTGATAATAATTATTTTTAATTTTTATTTATATACAATTTTTATTTATTTATAATTTTTATTATTAATAGTTTTTATTTGTTGATAATTTTTATTTATTTATCATTTTAATTTAAATATAGTATTTATTTAGTTACAATTTTTATTATTAATAGTTTTTATTTGTTAATAATTATTTATAATTTTTATCTATTTATAGTTTTTATTATTAATAGCTTTTATTTGTTAATAATTTTTATTTATTTATAATTTTTATTTAAATATAATTTTTATTTTCTTATAATTTATATGATTTTTTGTTATCTACTTATTTTTTTCTTTATTTATTAAAATATTTTAAGGAATGGCAAGTCTTTTTCATCTATCTCTGAACTACTTTAGTTTTATTTTATTTTTTAGAAATTTGTTAAAAAATGCTTTAAATATTTAATTTCTTTTCGAATTAAAAGACATTAGAAAAGTCTATTAAAATATTGAGAATCTTATTAACTTTTATCTATTTATCTTTTTATCTTTTTATCTATTTATCTTTTTATCTTTTTATCTATTTATCTTTTTATCTATTTATCAATTTATCTATTTATCTATTTATCTTTTTATCTATTTATCTATTTATCTATTTATCTATTATCTATTTATATATTTATCTATTTATCTATTTATCTATTTATCTATTTATCTATTTATCTATTTATCTATTATCTATTTATCTGTTTATCTATTTATCTATTTATCTACTTATCTATTTATATATTTATCTATTTATCTACTTATCTATTTATATATTTATCTATTTATCTATTTATCTATTTATCTATTTATCTATTTATCTATTTATATATTTATCTATTTATCTATTTATCTATGAGCTTAACCTATGACATACGCATTAGTTATTTGTTAACTCTGTCTTGAATGCTTTTCAGCAAAACTAACCACCGAATGCCTTAACTACTATATTGATTTCCCAATTCTTGTTTTGCCCAATTTTTTCTACAGTTAATTTTCTTTCAATTTCTTTCATCAGTTTTTACTTCAATTCGGTTTCTACTCGAATTTCATTTATTTAATTTCTCTCGTCTACTGTTTTTTTTTTCAGTTTCTCTTCTGCTTTTTGCTTTCTTTGTTTTCTTTGCACTTTTCTCTACAGTTTTTATTATATTTTTTTAGAGTTTAGTTTCTTCTACAGTTTCAGCTTCTTTTCGTGTCTCCTCTTTAGTTTCTTCCGAAGTTGTACTTTAACATGATTTTTTAGTCTCTGTTTCATTATTTTCTTTACTCTTTTAATTTATTTTTTTTCTCCAAACTTTTTTTTAGTTTTTTCTTATTATCTATTATTATCTATTATTTATTTTCAATTCCATCTTCTGTTTTTTGTTAAATTTCAGCTTCTTTCGTATTTTTATTCGTCAACTCCTTTTCTCTTCTGTCTCTAAATAAGTTTTCTTTTTAGCCTTCTGCTTCAAGTTTCTTTCCTACTTTCCTATTTTCTGTTTCATTTTGCCCTTCTTCAGTTTTTCCACTAATTTCTCTTCTTCATTCTCCTTTTTGTTTTATTTTTAACTTTTGGCAATTATTTCTTTAGTTTCGCTTAGTCTGAAAAAAAAGACTTTAGTTTCTATTCCAAGTTCTGCTGCACTTTCAGTTGAATTTCCTTAGTTTCCTTTCAAAAGCATTCATTCATACATTCCCAAGCTTTGCGCTGAGTTCTCAAACAAGATCTATTTCAGTTCAGTTGTCTACCTCATTTAGCTTTGCTGTGGAGGTAAGTTCAAAGTATCCAGAGTCAATTGTTAGAGTGATTTATTGCTTTGGGTGGGTTCGTTCTCTGCTTTGGCAATTGAACAAATATTTCAGAAAATATATTTTTAAGCCATGCCGAAATGAATAAACATTTCATTTCATTTCATTTCATTTCAGTTTCAATTTCTTTTTTTTCTTTTTATTTTTTTTGCTATTTGCTTTTGCTGGCCATTTGAAATTGAATTTGTTCCTCTGGCAACCGCAAATGGGATTAAAAGTTATTCAATTGGCAAATTATTGTGAATAAATGCATTTGTTTTAATTTGTTTAATTTATAATTATTCACATTATTTTCGCAATTAGGCAAGGTGAAATTATTTCAAAATCATATTGCAAATATCAGCATATTATCGGTGTGCAAATAAATGCTAATTGATGATATTAACATAACTATTACAGGGTATCAATGGAATGAATTAATACAGAGTATCAATGGAATGTATTAATACAGGATATCAATGGAATGAATTAATAATGTAGAAAAACAAATCAATTTGATGATATAGAACAAAGTCTAGAATATAGGCCATCAGCTTGTCAGATATATGCTCTATATCATATATGCTATTCAGATATATCATATATATCAGATATATAATATAGAGCTGCATGAGCAGCTAAGCAATGGCCTAGACTACTTTACAGGGTATCTGTTTACAGCTGTTACAAATCTGTGGATCTATGGATCTGTACTCCAACGACTTAGCTTCGAGTGCTGTTTGCTGTCGCTGTTGTTGCACCTGCCTCACAAACAGCGCCGCAGGCGGCACAGCGTAATTTTTTTATGGCCAACAAGCAAATACAGCTAAAACACACACACACAGACACACCAACACACACACACACACATAGAGAGCTCTGCTTGGCATTGGTATGTTTTATGTTAATTTTTATTGCTCGCTGCTTGCTGATTTTTATTATTCTTGTTTCTGGCGCTGGTTGTTGTTGTTGTTGTTGTAGTTGTAGTTGCCATTTGAATTAATTTAATTCGTTTTTTGGTCTTATTTCGGCTGCTTCTTCTGCTGCTTCTTTCTCTCTTTTTTTTGCTGTTTTTTTTTCTTGGTTTAATTTGTTATTTTTTGTTGGTTGTTTATTTACTTTTGCTTAATTAGACGCGGCGCTTGTTGTTATTAAATTTCACTCTCCCCCCTCTCTCTCTCTCTCTCTCTTGAACAGCAAAAAATCCAATTTCTCACACACACGCCCACACACACACATACTTAAATACAATTATAGACAATCTGCCTAAATACACGCAAAGCTTTTCATTGACCTTTTTTTCTCTACCTCAAGCCAAATCCTCTTTTAGCTCTTTTTGGGTTCCGGATTTGCAGTTTGGGAACGTTTTCCTCCTTTCTAGATGAGCCCCCTCTCGCTTTTCCCCTGCTTCTTCTCAATGGTTGAGCTGCAAAAATACGATTCCGAATTTGCGAGTGCTTCAGAATCAATATTCTAGCTTTTGTTTACTCTGCTGCTGCTTCTTCTACCTCTTCTCCGTCTTCCTCTTCGTCTTCGTTTTCTTAGGCTTTCTCGTATTTTTGCAAATATTTTTGAAATTCAAATGAGTATCGACAGGTTCTTTCCTTCTTCTTCTTCTTCTTGTTTTGCCTCCACGCTGTCTGTCAGCACAAGCTTGCGAATTCGGCAACAATACAGTCATTCAGCATTCCATTGAGAACAAGTTCCGGAACTAATTTATCTGATTTTGTGGCTGAATATGGCTTGGCTTCAAATCAGCACAGCTTGAACAGAATAAACCAGATTAAGAGCTAGTTTTTGGAACTAGTTCATTTACCAAATGCAGTCATTGATTCATTTAAGAACTTGTTCAATAGTGATAAATGTATTTGAATCAAATAAATTCAATTATTACAGCTATATTGAGAAAGTAGAGTAATTTGAACCAGTTCAATCAATTTTGGAACTAGTTCATATAGTACTTAAAACAATAAATAGTTGAATAATGGTTCTCTATATTTATGTTAATACCACAGCGCTATAAGCGAACCAATTACGAAATTCTTTTTGAACTAGTTCATAAATGAACATTAGAAGTCAATGCAGCTTGTTAAATGTAATGAGATATATAGTTGAAATAAAAATTTTCAATTATTATAGCTATATTGGCAAAGTAGAGTAATTTGAACCAGTTCAATCAATTTCGGAACTAGTTCATAAAGTACTTGAAACAATAGTTGAGTAAAACTACAATATACAATACACATATTTAGTCAACCACCATGGGTATGCGATAATGTGGGCATTATACACGAACCAATTACGAATCACTTTTCGAACTAGTTCAAAAATAAATATTAGCTAGTCAAAGCGATGTTATGCCGATAGAGCTCGTTGCGCTAAATGGGTTGGAATGGATTGTGGTTCGACTAACTGCGGTTCTGTGGCCATATATTTGCTTGCCAGTTTCCAGCTGCCACGCCCCCAGCGCCCAGCGCCCCGACCCCAGCAAAGCACTGTGGCTGTTCCCCATCCCATTCCACCCCACCACCGCCATTCAGCCTGAATTCCTGCATAATTAAAAGCGATTCCTCGACTTCAATTGATTGACCTGCGGCTAATGCAGCAGCTGCTCTACAACTTGCCCCAGCTCCATAGCTTCATGCCACAAAATCGCCTGCGGATGGGCGGTTAGAGTGGGGGGCGAGCGCGCAGCTGGCTGCGAGGCACAGCTGCGACGCGCAATCGAAACATCAAATTGAATCGCAGCGCAGCAAATCGCAACCAAATCGAATTTCTATTTAAGCAATAATAAAATGTCTCAACAAATCGCTCACTAAGCCACGCCCCTTGCCATGCAGTTTGCATGGATATACATACATGCATATATCTATATCTATATATATCTATATATACACATATATTGAACTTGTTGCGATATTTGGCCAGATTTGAAAGCGACCGAGTTTTCGCTTTAGCAATTTTTTATTGCTTTTCCTTTTATATTCTCATTTTGGGTTTTTGCAGGGGATTTGAATAGGACTGGCCCCAAAATCAAACCCTCCCCCCCAAACACCCAACCCCCAGTGACTCCCGGCGACGATTTTCTTTTGAAGTCAACTGCTGAGCCAAAGGTGGCATCCAGGCGGGCGGGCGAACCATGGCGCGAAAGGGGCAATGGATATGCTGCTCCTGCTGTGCCAGAATAATGCGAACAAGTGGATGAAAATGTTTGACACGGATAGAGCAAAGTGCAGCCAGAGTTATCTCTCTAGCAGCTAGATGTCTGTCTGTGTGTCTGTCTGTGTGTGTGTGTGTGCGTTGATGTGCTGTATTGTATTCTGTTCTGTTGTGTTGTGTGTATGCCGTGCTGTGGCCTGTCTTGTCGCTGCTTCCGTTTCCGCAGCAGATTTTGCAGCTGCTTGGCCTTTGGCGCAAAATTTGAAAATAATTTGCAATGACGTCATCGTTGCATGTGCAGCATGTGGCGTGTGGCATGTAGCATGTGGCATGTGGCATGACAGAAGCAGCGCCGAAAAGCTAGGAGGATGCTTCAGCATCCACAGCATCAGCTCGCCTGCATAAATGTTTATGTTTATATAACAATGCGAACGAGACAGACCCAAAGCGAAACTATGCTGGGCCCACGGTGCGTATGCTTGACCTTCAAATTGGCGGCCCGATCAATAAGTTCTTGTATTTGCTTCTTCATTTCACAATTGTTGTTGTTTTCTTCTATATATATATATATATTTTGTTTTTCTTTTTCTACTGCTTGTTGAGTCGTAAAAAGAATTACGCAAAGGCCAAGTGAAAAAAAAAAACAAAAAAACAAAAATGGGACGCAAATAAAACAAGAGAAATGCAAAAAGCAGAGCTGGGCATGGCCAAGGTGTATGTGTGTGTGTGTGTGTGTGTGATGTGTTTGTTTCATATTAAAATCACGCAGCGCACGTGAAGCTTACACACACACACACACGAAGACAGCTCTGTGGGTCACGGCATATTAAAAAAAAAAAAAAGCAAACCAAACCAAAAAAAAAAAAAAAAACTCGCCGCAGTGCGTAACTTTTGGCCATGCCTTAAGCTGCTGCCTCTACACATCACACACACACGCACACACACCTCGACTCCTCGACTCTGTGAGCTGCCAAAAAATATGTGCCACAAAAAGGTTTTGGCCAGCAAATAATTTGTAGCGCCCAGTCAGCAGTTGAAATGAAGAACAGAGCAGACAAATGCAAAGTTAATGGCCAAGCACAGAATAACAGATAGAGCGAGAGAGCGAGAGAGAGATAGAGAGAGAGAGAGAGAGAGAGAGAGAGAGTGAGATAGACAAGGACTTCAGGCATATTGGGGCATAGTTCTCATAGGCAAAAACTTTCGAAGCCAAGTCAAAATCTAATATGCTACAAATATGTGTTCAGCAACTCAATGAGCGCACAACTGGGGCATGCACGACTAAGTAGATGCCCTACCACACATTAAGATGCAATTGCAAGTAATTAAGAACAGCCAAAGCAATAAATCAAGACTGTTAGATGTCGTTTAGAGGAAGACATATATTGTGTAGAGTAGCCAAAGTTGCCAAAAGAATATAATATAAATAAGTACAGCACTTAGCAATGCATATACAGTTTCAGAGTTGCCATCGTTTGTGCTCAAAACATATTGAATGGGTTTTGAATGATGTTCTAGGTGCCCATTAGCTGTGTTTAGAGTTGCAACAGCAACAAATATATTAAGAAATAAGCCTAAAGAGCTTAGAGTTACCACAGCGTACAGATATTAAGGGTATTTTAGTTGTATGTCGTTGGGCGTTTGGCATTTACCAACACAGCTCTGTTATCAGAGCAGTAAAAATACAAATTTAAATTTGGTAAGGCTGCCACACAGCTCATGGCAAAGAATATTTATAGAGAGGTTGCTCAGAAAAAGTTATTATAAGAGAATATATGGGACTAACAAAGTTGCCACACGTTAAAAAAAATCATAAAGAATACTTTTAAAAGTGCTCACAGTTGCTGGTAAACTAGAAAAGTTCACTTGTAAGGTATTATATCAATATTTTTGAAGTGTGGCAACTCTAGAAGAGCTAATAAATAGACAGATCGAAAAAAAAACATATTGGTGTAGTTTCAAACTAAATGAAGTTTATTTTAGTGAAATAACCATGTATATTATGAAATATTAGATCTAGATTTTCTAAGTAGAGTTGCCACCCTACAGGAAATTGCATTTGGTTAGAGACTGTCACTTAATAAAACAAATTATCTCAGTCAAAATTATCAATAGCTTTGCAATAAGATACATCAGCTATGTTTCAACTGTATATAAAGTGGATAAGATTACTCAATTCAATAATATCAAGCATAAAACTAGTAAGCGCGAATTATAATCCTCTAGTCGGTTAATAAACATTGAATTCGATAGAAGAGCCTATGTATACAGTTTCAACTGTGAATTGTTTAACATTCCCCGACTCTATCCGTGCTCCAGGAAATAGAATTTTATACTAAAAATATACAAATGCATATAATTGAACCCGAAGTAAACAAGATATATGTATATACCTCTGCCAATACTGAGTATTCAAATTGATAATGAATTACAAATTCGTTTAAAGACAATGCAAAATCAAACAAAACGCTGGGGAAATGCTCGGAATGCGTTTATTTCAATTTTAAATAGCCAAAAAAAAGGCACCACCAACAAAAAACAACGGTAAAAGAGTAAAAAAAAAACACTGTATAAAGAGGAAAATCAATTTCGAATTTAAATCAACTGAAAGCAAAAAAAAAAAGGAAGAACAAAAAAATAGGCAAAATAGCAGCAGAAAATTCAAATTCAAATTGTTAATGGAGTTGCCGTAGCGCAAAAATTTCGAATGGCTTTGAGCCTACTTTCATGGGGCATTCATTAGCAGCGCCACGCACCACCTAGACCAGCCAGCACCACCCAACCCACTCCAACCTACCACAACAGCTACAAAAAAAAAAGGCGAAAATGTGCGTGCGAATCGTTCGCAGTTCTTCAACTGCCCCTCAACAAAGCGCGAATTGTTATGGTTTTTTTTTTTTGATTTGTTGCTGATGTTGTTGTTGTTGTTGTTGTTGTTTTTGTTGTTCGGTTGCATGTTGAAAGTTCAATCAAAGTTAAGAAGCGTTGCTTAAGCCAAGGCTAAGCAAGCGACGCCGTCACGCCAGCTTTTAGCTTCAGCTTGGCAAATAGCACATGAAAAGTGCTCAATCTATATAAACATATATATGTGTATGTATATGTATGTATGTATGCATGTATGTATGTGTGTGTATGTATATGTATATGCATACATTTCCTAATTAAAGCGCCACCTGGTGCAGAGCGTAACTTCTCTATGTATATAAACATATATCAAGTCCATTGCTCAGCTAATTAAGATTCGCTTCGATTATCTTAATTTCATTATTTCTTAATGATTTTTTGATTTGATTACGTTACTCAAGTATCGTAAAATAAAAAACAATAGAGATATGAATATATATAAATATTTTTGAAATTTTTTAAAATTTAATTTGATATATATTTAATAGGTTTTTTTTCGCCCTTAACATATAACTTAAATGTTTTTATTTAATTTTTCATATTAATACCAAAAAAAGTAAATAACTAAGCAAATTTAATATTGAATTTGTTTATAGTTTTTAATTTTAATTTTTTCTATTTTATATGTTTTTTTATTCTCAAAATTAATGATGTGTTATTTTGCTTGCAATGTTGTAGAAATGTTTCCAAATATTTTACTATCAATAATAAAATTAACTCAATAACTAAGCAATATATCTCCTGGGGATTGTTTTTCTACATAATTTGATTATTGGTAATATTGATTCGTCATGCAACTTAATTTTTCTGTTCCTTTCAGAACAACCAAATCACACACAGTGCCCAGGAGTGAGCAGGTGCATAAATTTGACGACCTGTAAAATCTTCAACATTGTGGAGTGATTTCCAAATCCTTTCTTTTCTTTATCTCTCGCTCTCTTTCTTCTTCTTATTCTGTTTGCTTTTATTAATATTTTCAATTTTCTTTTAATCTATACTTTTATAGTTATTATTCAATAATTATACTTAAGAGTCTATAATAAATATTTTATAAGTTTCTATTAACACTTTCTATCTTTTGTAGTTCAATAATATCACTGACTCTACAAGGCTATGAATTGGGGCATAGCTGGCCGGACTGGCAAATAAGATACCTCCATCGGGTTGGTGGAATTATTAAAATATTTTTTTTCTTCTTCTAGGCTATATAACTTATTTGTTTAGTTTATCTTTAAGTTTGACTCTCGATTTGTCAGTTTTCATTTCTTTTTTTTTAAATAAATAAATAAAAAAAATATTGCTTACAAATTTTCGTTATCAAATTTAAAACAAATTTCTATTAAACATTTTTTTTTTTTTGGCCAGTTTTATTCAGTGTAATTTTATAATTTGTTTAATATATGTTATCTTTGACGCAGTTACCAAATTTATTCAATTCCATTATTCAATTTAAAAAAAATATATATATTATTTAATCAAATATTCTTGAAATAAAATACGTTCTTTCATATAACTTACTCGCAGCATTTTTTTTGATTTTTTATTTAAGCTTCAAATTGAATTAAATGAAATAAAATTTATATGAAATGTATGATATTTTAATAATTTTTTTTTCATTTTTGGCAAAGTGTAATTTATTTATTTTCAAATTTTAAAAAAAATGTTCAATGAAATGCAATAAAACGAGAATTTAATGCGAAATGTTTAAATGATGATTAGAGCGCCATCTGGCGCCAGATGGCGTCGCAGGCTTTGCTTTGACTTAGTTTTTAGCTGGATTTGAAGTAAATATATTTTTATTTTTTTTTTCATATATATATATATATATTTAATAATCTGTGCTCTTTTTCTTTTCTGATAAAAATATTTAATTTGGGTCAACTGCTGGTGACGCCGTCAACGCGCCGTATGCGCAACATTTGTATTTTATTATTCATACACAGATATGTATATAAAAAAAAAAATGATATATATACTATATATAAATAAATATAAATTCGTATATGTAAATTTATATTATTGACTCTTTTGAAGTTGTTGTCGTTTGCGAAACGCTTTGACAGTTTTTTGTACTTGGTTTCTTTTATGCATTTAAATTTAAGCAAATCAAGAATTTTTTTATATCTATTTATTTGAGTCTATTTGAATGGCAATTTAATTAAGGCTTCAATTGAAGCTAAAGCCCCGAGGCTTATGCAACCCAACACAAAAATAGAAATAGGAATAGGAATAGAAATTGAAATTGAAATAGAAATAGAAAAGCAAATTAAAGTCAGAGGCTAACTTCAGCTTCGATGCCTGCTGCGAGCTCTATCCATGGAAATTAACTTGGCTAAAATATTCATTAAGTGCGCTTCCAGCAGCTGAGCCAGTTGCAAGTGGCAAGAGTTGCTAGGCAGCAAAGCTGCAAGTTGACTTACGGGGCGGAGGGACAGTGGCAGAGGCAGTGGCAGTGGCAGGGGCAGGGGCGGGGCGTGAAGGCGGGCTGTTGGGCGCCTTTAGTCTAGGCAAATTATGCTGCACGTTGCATGCTGGCCAATGCTCAGTGCTCGTTGCACGTTGCACGTTGCACGCTGCACGTTCCCCGTTGCACGTTGCACGTTGCATTAATTAAGGTAAATAAACAAATGACTAAGAGCAAAAGTGTGAGAGCAAGTGGCTGTTGGGAAGGGGGGGAGACACAGTAACGGAGACGCAGAGGCAGCGTCACAACTGCTGCAGCAAGTCTCAAGACTTTTATTAGCTAGTAGCATGTGGCATGCAGCAGTTGCAGCTAAATTTCTGCTCTTTCTTCGACTTCTTTTATTTTGTTTGCATTTGGGAGTTGCAGGCAAAAGTTTTGAGCGACGCTTTAAGCACCTTTCTCAAGCTGCAGTTCACGTTGACACGCATAACAACAACGTCAAAAAAAAAAATAGAAAAAAAACACACACACACACGCAAACACACACGCGCACGCACGCGAGCGGGAAACGGAATGTTGCACGCGTCTGCCGGGCCCCGAGGCGGGCAACTGCACGAGGCACAAAAGCCAACTCGAAAAAAAAAACACAAAAAAAACTCGAAAACAACAAACAAATGACAGGCTGACTGACTGACTAACTAACTGACTAACTGACTAACTGACTGACTGATTGATTGATTGACTGATTGAGCGTTTTTTTTTTTAGATTTAGCTAGCGATCGAGTGACTCCGGCGCGATTCGACTACTGCCTAGCTTGGCGTAACGTAAACGACAAGAGCCGCCGCGTGCGCTACGTGAAACGCGGTACGTTGCGACGACGTGACTGCGACTGCGACGACTGAGCGCTGCAAATGGAGTCGCTGGCAGAGCCACAGTCACAGCTACAACAGCTACAGCGACAGCCACAGCCGCTGCTGGCACAGCCAATGCCCCAGCACGCTGAGCTGAGCCGAGCCGAGTCGAGCCGGGCAGCGGCAGCCGCAGCCAGCCGAGCCCCAAAATACAACCGAAGGCCCCATCGACACGTTGCCCGAACCGCGCCACGACCGCCCGAGTCACAGCTCGTTTGGCCGAGTCACAGCTCAAGCACGTGCGATTTGCTGCAATGTGCTGCTCGGCAGACGCCGTGCTGCTGCTGCTGCTGCTGCTGCTGGTGCTGCTGCCGCCACACAGCTGCACTCTGCGTGTTGCGTGCCGGGCAGGTGCCTGCCACAGCCACAGCAGCAGCAGCAACAACAACGAGCCGCTGCCAAAAGCAAAGGCAAATAGTTTTAGTGCCACTTGGCACGAACAAGTAAAAGAACACCGAAAAAAAATAAAGTTAAAAGAAACAACAACAACAACAACAACTCGGACTAGAACTCGCACTCGGACTTAAGCAGAGGCTGGCAAAAAATAAAAAAAAAAAATAAACCAAAAAAAAAGAAGCATATTTAAACGAAGCGCTGACTGAACATGCCTGAGCACAAGTAGGTAGGGGCTGTCAGGGAGGGGCGTGCCTTTTGGTCAGGCTAAAAGCCCTGGCAAACGGCTCTGGCTCCGGCTCCGGCTCAACTGACCAAAAGAACGCGGTCGCGACTCCAATGAAAGTGGTCAGCGGCGGTGCGGCGGCGGGATGGGGTGGGGCGGGGTCGGGTCGAGAGGGACTCACAGGCAAACAGGCGACACGCCGACCAGCGCCGGTCAGCGCGCGCAGTGAAGCGTGTGGCACGAACAACAATAATAAAAACAACAACAATAATAGCCACACACACACACACACTCACACACACACACAGGTGTAGGCCAAAAGCCGAAAGTAGGTGAAAAGTGTAAATGAAAAGAAACAGACGACAAAAGCGAAAATCGAATTCAAAAAAGTCAAAGGGCTATATGAGTGTGTGTGTGTGCGTGTGTGTGTGTGTGGACGCTTTTAACCTGCCGTACACGCACACTCACACACACGCGCACACTCTGCCAGCTATCTGTATTATTTATGTGTTGCTTTAAAAAGCCGCCGGGCGCCGTGGCCATTTTTTTTTTTTTTTGGCCTTTGGCACGCGGCGTATGATTAATATAATGCAACAGCAACTCAATGTAAGCGCCCGCCTCACTTACACGCTCTCTCGCGCTCTCTCCCTCTCAGTATGTGTGTGTGTGTGTGTGTGTGTGTGTGAGTGCTGCGCTTTGTGTCACGTGTGCACTTGAACGCGCCAAGCTGAAAGCCACTGGCGCCGCAGAGGCCGCACACAAATGCCAATAGCAACAGCAATACAACAACAACAACAACAACAACAGCAACAACAATTGCATTTGCAGCGCGCCTACGCGGCGTATGTGTAATGCAATTATTAATAAGCATATGCGCAAATGCATTTACAAGCCTTCCTGCTATCGGTCTATGTGTGTGTGTGTGTGTGTGCGTGTGTTTAGAGCTTTTGTTGCCGTTGAGGCTAACAGTCAAAGCTTTCTATCGAAGCTTTCGTTGAGCTTGCACAGCGACATAGGACGCAAACCTCAAAGTTGAGCTTTAGAGCTTCGCTTTTCATTCTCTTCAAATGGCAAGCAAACAAAAGCTTTTGGGCGCTTTTTGAATTGAAATCGAAGCTAACAAAAACCATCAACTATACTATGTACAAAGATATATCCTGCACTTGCCCATAATACATATTATAATTCACTATATAAAAGCTTTAGACTGAACTTGATATCTTCGAAAACTTCGTTACATTTGAATTAAATATAACAAAGTTTTTCTTACATTTCTCATTTGATATTTAATATTTTACATTTAATATTTAATATTTTATATTTTATTTTATATTTTACATTTAATATTTTATATTCTTTTTAAATACTATATATTATATTTTAT
This sequence comes from Drosophila nigricruria, assembly GCA_037075265.1. Taxonomy (NCBI): domain Eukaryota; kingdom Metazoa; phylum Arthropoda; class Insecta; order Diptera; family Drosophilidae; genus Drosophila; species Drosophila nigricruria. The sequence goes on along the minus strand of JBAMCI010000206.1, from coordinate 4,146,129 downwards.
ATATTTTTTTATATTTTATATTTTATTTTATTTTATATTTTATATATATTATTTCATATTTTATATATTACATTTAATATTTTATATTTTGTACTTTATATTTTATATTATAATTTATATTTTACATTCAATATTTTATATTTTACATTTAATATTCTATATTTTATATTATATTTGACATATAATATTTTATATTCTTTTTATATATTATATATTATTATATTTTATTATATTATTTTTTATATTTTATATTCCATATTTTGTATTTAATATTTTAGTTTTAAAATTACATACTTTATATTTTATATTTTGTATTTTATATTTTATACTTTACATTCAATACTTTATATTCAATATTTTATTTGATATTTTACATATAATATTTAATATTTTATATTTCACATTTACTATTTAATATTTTATACTTTATTTTTTATTTTATATTTCATAATTTATTTTATAATTTATATTTTACATTCAATATTTTATATTTTACATTTAATATTTTATGTTCTTTTTATATATTATTATATTTTATTATATTATTTTTTATATTTTATATTCCATATTTTGTATTTAATATTGTACTTTTAAAATTACATACTTTATATTTTATATAATGCATTTAATATTTTATATTTTATATTATATTTTATACTTTACATTTAATACTTTATATATAATATTTTTTTTTATATTTTACATTTAATATTTTATACTTTATACTTTATTTTAGAATTTATATTTTACATTCAATATTTTATATTTTATTTTATATTTTTATATTTTATATAATGCATTTAATATTTTATATTTTATATTATATTTTATACTTTACATTTAATACTTTATATATAATATTTTTTTTTATATTTTACATTTAATATTTTATACTTAATACTTTATTTTAGAATTTATATTTTACATTCAATATTTTATATTTTATTTTATATTTTACATTTAATATATTATATTCTACATTTTATATTTTACATTTAATATTTTATATTTTTATTTTACATTTTGTACTTTATATATTACATTTAATGTTTTATGTTTTAATTTATATTTTTATTTTATACTTTATATTGTACATTCAATATTTTATATTTTACTTCATATTTTATTTTATATTTTATATTGCATATTTAATATTTAAAATTTTATACTTATATTATTTGTTCAATATTTTATATTTTATTTTATATTTTACAATTATTATTTTATATATTACATTAAAAATTTTATATTTTGTATTTTATATTTTAAATTTTATATTTCGCATTTAATATATATAATATTTTATACTTTATATTTTATTTTATAATTTATATTTTACATTGAATATTTTATATTTTGTTTCATAGTTTATTTTATATATTTCATATAATATTTTACATTTAATATTTAATATTTTAAATTTTATATTTCACATCTAATATTTTATATATTATTTTATATATCATTGTAAATTTTATATTTTTTATATATATTACATTTAATATATTTTATATTTAACATTTAATATATATTAATATTGTATATTTAATACTTTATATTTCATGTTTTATTTTATACTTTATATTTTATTTTATATTTTACAATAAATATTTTATATTTAATTTTATTATTTTTTTATATTTTACATTTAATATTTTATATTTTATATTTTAATTTAATCAATCTCATGGAAAGCTTTTGACTCTTGACTGTTTCGCAAGCTTTGTTGAGCTCTTATCTTTAGTATGCCCACACAAAAATTTTGCTTTAATGATGAGCAACAATGAACTGAAGAGAGAGAGAGGGAATGGGAGATATTGTGAGAATCTTTATGTATGCTCATAAGATTGTCTCACTTTTCTTATCTCTTCTCCTCACACTCTTTAGCACTAATACTCTCTCTCTCTCTCTCTCTTTTTCGTGTGTTCGCGGAACGTAGATTAAATTCAAACAGCTGAGCAGGGGGTAAACATTGATATCAGCATGACGTCTTGCTTTCAAATCAAAAAGCTAAGATAGCGAATATTTTGGTTTGCAGTTGAGAGAGATTGTGTAATAAGGAGATAAGTAGCTGGCAAATAGCCAGTCATGCTAAAGCGATAGCACTATAAAAGCAAAGGTTGCAAAAAACTTATTGTTAGAAGTTCGCTTGAATCAAAGTTAATAACATGAATCGCTGGTTGAATCGTGTGGCTGTGGTGACCGGTGCCAGTTCGGGAATTGGTGCCGCTTGCTGCAAGGATTTGGTGGCCAAGGGCATGGTCGTGGTGGGCCTGGCACGTCGCGAGAATCGTTTGAAGGAACTAAAGTCGGAGCTGCCGCAAGAGCAGGCGAAGCGCTTTCATTATCACAACTGCGATGTGAGCGTGGAGCAGCAAGTAGTCGACACCTTTGCCTGGATCGACAAGGAGCTGGGCGGCGCCGATGTCCTGGTGAACAATGCTGGCATTATCCGCCCAGCAGTGACCCTCATCAGCGAGGGCAACAGCGCTGATATGCAAGCCATTCTGAACACGAATGTATTGGGCGTTACCTGGTGTACGCGCGAGGCATTTCTGTCGCTCCAGCGTCGCAAGGTCAACGACGGACACGTGGTCATCGTGAACAGCATTGTCGGTCATGCAGTGCCCATTGTGCCGCAGATCAACATCAATATGTATGCGCCCTCCAAGCATGCAATCACCGCAATGACCGAGGTGCTGCGCCAAGAGTTCCTCAATAAGGGCACGCAAACAAAGATCACAGTGAGTCACACCGGGAATACTCCCTCCTAAACAGCTAACTAACATAATAACGATCGTTTTTCCTTCATAGAGCATCAGTCCCGGCGGCGTGGATACCGAAATAGTTGATCGAAGCTCACTGCCCGTAAGCGTCGAAGTTGCCTTGCTGCGCTCCGAGGATGTTGCCGATGCGATCAGCTACTGCATTCAAACGCCTCCAAATGTGCAAATACACGAGCTCACAATCAAGCCAATAGGCGAGAGAATCTGAGCGCATACAGTGAAAACTCCCATTTGCCAGACTCACTCACTTCAATCTCTTCGATCAATAGAGATGTCGGTTTGTGGAAGCTGATGACAAGTTGCAAATATCGGCTACAAATGCGATCGGAACTTGAACTTATGTCTTGTTCCTTGATAAATTCCTCAGACTTATGAAAAATGTTATATAAATTGAAGATTTTTGTATCTTAACTAATTTTTCTAATAATAATTTGAAATTAAATAATCATGAAATGATTAAGACTATAAGTTTGCTTCAGTTTTTTTCAATTTTTTTTACTTCAATTGCAGCTCTATGTAGATAGGCTGTTTATAGCGAATAATGTTTGCAAATCAAAAGATTTCTAACTTGATCTATTCACTTTTTATGAGAAATTTTTATCATCTATCGTTTGTTGACTGTATGAGGTACAGCGATCTTTGCTGGACTCCAATAGGTGAGCTACAGCGTTGATCGCTCATTCATATGGTCCCTCAGTCTCCTCTGCATACTCTAATATATTTCCGAGGGGCAAAAGTCATTGATCTTCTATTGAAAGCAACCCCTACTTTAGCAACCACTAAAGCTAAAGCACACATGAATATAGACCAAAGCTAGAAATTTAACCTTGGTATGTTATAAACGAGATTCACTAACTTCTTTAAAAAACAATATACCCCATACACAATTTGCAAAGATTAAGTGGTATAGAATGTGTTAGACAATAATAATATACTTAACAATGATAATGATAAACATCAAATCGAATCAAAGAGAGAGAGAAAGAGACAGGGAGAGAGAGAAATACTGTGAGAGTCTTTATATAATCTCTCTCTGTTTTTGCTCTCCTCTCCCTCTCTCTCTCTCGATCTTTTTGCCTATCATGCTCACGATAAGATAATATTGTATGCACTGAAATCACCTTATTTGATGAAAAGCTCGATTAAGTATCGATATAAGTTTGATTATTTCTATAGACATAAGAATTTTCGTACTTTTGAGATTGTCAGAGCGCAGTTGATTAGATTGCATTTTTAAACAATAGCACTCTAGTTGGGAGTGCCTGACTAGGAGATAGCCTAAGTGATATTCCAATCATTTTACGATTCTTTTATACATACATAACAAACAATAAATGTAAACAGACATACAAACGCTTGAGCTGCTCTTGGAATACTTTACTATGGGAACTTAGTTGTTGAATAGATGGAATTTCACAATAAAATTTGCAGAGCGTAATAATGACATTCACATTTATGAATTTGCCTAAGCACAAGTCTCTTGTATACATTTTGGACTAATTTGGTAGAAAGGGGGGCGTATCCAAAATTCAAAATATACAAAATCTCTGTATTCAGGACAAAGTAAATCTTAAATATCTGGCTTTTATCGTACTCAAACTATGATTAAAAGAAGAAGTTAAGCCATCGATAATAATTTATTGGAATGAGCTATCGAAAATCAACGATAAACTCGTATACGGTAAGTAAACACCTAAAATTTCAATTCTCTAGCTATTGTAGTGTACGAGATCGCTATGCTTACACGGACGGTCAGATAGACGGACGGACAGATAAATGGACAAACAGGCTAAGTCAACTCGGCTTGCCAACTTACTGAATATATATATTAGATAAATATACTTTATGGTGTCTGACACGCCTCTTTCTGCCTGTTATATGTATTTAAACAAAGCCATTATAATCGGTTCAGGCTATAAAAATATGGATACTAAATAGAATATGAGCATTTGCTCTTTATCACTTTCATCAACAGAATCCATAGAGCTATATTCATCTGTTTGTGTGGCCATTATTATTATGAAAGTGCGAAGAACCTGAACAACTCTTGGCACTCCCACTAGCTCTTGCTATTAGAGAAATCAACTCACTATATATAGGTATATATAGCTCTCAAAAACTTAGTTCTTTTGTAAGAAACAACATATACAAAATTTAATTACAAAATAAATTTGTTATAACAAAGAATGCTTATGCTACTTGTTCTTTAAGTAGCTTATAATTCTCAAGGAGTTCTAGTGGCAAATAGATAGAGATAATAGATTGAGATAATAGAGTAATATATATATACCTGCTTGAAGTACTCAAATAACTCTTTAAATTTACAATAAATATATAAGGAATTTATGCAGTTTTGACTTACCTGAAGGTTGCAGCACATCAATTTTTGTTTGAAACATTCGCAAAAGAAAGGGAAAAAGAGAAAAGAGAAGTCAGTGATTAGTCTGGCATTCAAGTAGACGAATAGATGGAGGGGATCGGGAAACGGAGCGTACAGTACTACATCGAAATGCAATCGCAATCGCAATTGCAATTGCAATCGAGCGTTAAGCGAAGCCAACGAGAAGCAATGTGCACGATGCGAGGTAAGCAAAAGCGTAGAAGAAGACTGAGCAAGCGAATTGATATGCGTATATTGAGTTTTGCTTTGATTGAGAGCTGCAATTGGTTAGACATCGAGTTACGTACAGATTCCTATATTACACACGCACACATACACTCACACACACACACACAGTTATGGAGTGGGAACTGTTATCCATTGCCCTTTGGTCAGAGTTTTTACTTACCCGCCAGCAACAAGTATCATCTGCATGTTGCTCGATTGTGTGTGTGCAGCTCGTATATCCTGGACGGCACTCACACACGCTCACACACGGCTGGCTGCTGGTCTGGTCCTGGCCACAGGGGCTGCTCTTGTTGATGCTGCTGCTGCTGCTGTGGCTGCTGTTGCGGCTGCTGCTGCTGCTGCTGCTGTAGCTGCTGCTGTAGCTGTAGCTGCTGCTGCTGCTGCTGCTGCAACATGACGGCCAGCACACAATCTCTGCTCCTTTTCTAGCCGTTTTTTTCCAATTTATTTGTACTTTTTTTCGTATTATTATTATTGTGATTTATTGTCGTGTTGGTCGTGCTGGCTGTGCTTCACTGTACTTGTGGCGCACAACTCCATTTGCGGCACAGCATTTGCTTAGTTTATATTAACACTGCAATACACACACACACACACACACACACACACATAGACATTTAGTTGGCATAGTCAACAACAGGGCAATTGGCAGCCTTTTGCCTTGTGATCTGATATCAGCTCAGCTCTCGAGTCTATTATTTAATAAATTGCAGTCTTATGCTGGCATCTAATGAGTGCTCTAACCAAATCCCAGTCAAAGGTGTAATCAAAAATATTTGGCAAGCGCCAAAGACCAAGCGATTTAGGCCCCACAAAATGACACCAGCTGAAATCTTGGCTCAAGCGCTTGGAGCAAAATTTCAGCATGAAATCAACTTATTGAATAGAGTTAGAGTATTAGGAGGTATTATTATGTATTACAGGTTTTAAATTTAAGAAACTTTGCAAAATCTATTCAAAGTGAATTCAATTTGATACTCGCTAATGCTGTGAATAGAGTATATCGGTTTTGTGTGATGTTCTGTCTGCAAGACGTAAGTTCGTATGAACGGGCTGTATATTAGAGACTTGACTGATGATGATTGATCAATTTCATGTATATATACCAGTCTTTTAGATAGGCTAACTAAAAGTCGTCTTAAGGATAACTAAAAGTCGTCTTAAGGTTAACTTAAAGTCGTCTTAAGGTCGTCAGGAATAACTGAATCTATTACAATATAAATACCATTGTATAACCTTCTTCTATAGCGAAAGATTTGGAATTTGATTGAGTTTAGTAGCATAGTATGAAAAATTAAATCATTTATATATAGGGTAACCATACGTCCTGGAACTCCGGAACATGTCCCCCTTTTGTCAAGACAATAGAAGAGTTTTTTTTGAGGAAAGCAGCGCAGATAAGCAATTTTTTGCAACAAAGTCGTCGACCGTCCCGGAATGGCCTGAGGCCGATCTGGTCACCCTATTTATATAGCAACAGCCTTTAAGGAGACAGATCGACGAACTACAGCGATCGATGCTCAACTGTTCGTCGCTCTGAAGAGCAATGACTCTTTGATGGGAATGGTCGTAAATTCCTAAATGCCCTGACTCATACCATGATCATGCTTGAACATATAGAATTAATATTATGTATTAATATATATATATATATATATATATATATATATATATATACCTTAGGGCATGACCAAAAGTATTTACTTTAGTTTTTAGATAACCGAGTTTAGCAGTTGCATCAGCTTTGAGCTACACCATAGATTGACCTAAAGATGAGTTGATGCCTTTATTGGGGCGTGGTAAATTAGAATACATCAATTTGATGCATAATGAATATATATGATGTACATTTAGAAAAGAAAATAGTTTTTATTCATGGAAAAACGAACTTTAAATCGTTTTCATCTAAATAAAAAATATTTCTTTATGATTTGTTAGAATAATTATTTTCTCTGCTCAATTTATAAATAAAAATTGATTCAAATTTAAAATATTTAAATTTAATTACTTTAATTAATATTAATATACATTTGTACAATATTACTTTTATACAATTCTTCGCTTTAAATTTTTAGTGTAGCCACAAACATATAAATGTAACTATATATAGCTATATAAAAACTGTACAAAAATATTTACATATATACAAATATGCATTTTTAAATACTTCTACAAAGTTTGTCAAAGCTTTGACCACAAAATGTGACAAAGGTTGAAAATAATTTGCATTTCATGTTCTGCTTTTGGGGGCAAGAGTTCGACATTTTACTTGGCTGCATACTTTTATGACGAACTATGATTTCAAGTTTACACAGACAGCGCATGGAAAAAGCTATAACTTTGTACTTTTATGGACATCTTGAATATCAGTAAAGAAGAAACTTTATGAAGTGCCTGCAAGTGCTGCCAATGTCCAAAGTCAAAATCAAACTTTAAGATTGAAATTTTGATAGTAATATGTATATAGTATAGACATATCTATAAAGTTAAATATATATAGAGTATATATAGAAATAGAGTCTTCATTAGCCGTCATTCATGGCAAACTGAAAGGTAGGTGGAAACTGATTGAAACTAGTCAATAAATTGCGTGATACAGATATTGTTCATGACTTGATATAGCTTACGAGCTTATTCAGCAAATTGAAGTAGAGCTCTCTTTCAGACTTTCAGAGACTTCAGTTGCTTTAGCTCGCTTTACGAAAGCTGCAGGCATAGAACTCTCAACTGCTTATAGCCTAGCAATATTAGACAGAAGGTAATAAGCCAGTCACTATCTATAGCGATTCTGACCGAAAGAATTGAAACCTTATATTGAGGATCAAGAGTAATCAACTAAAAACAACAAAAAAAGTTTGGACTGTTCAAATATTTCCCATAGAAAAAATCGATCTAAAAATAAGGTTTGTGAGAAAATTTTTGTGTTTCTGATCAAAGATCGTAAGAAATATATTATAATAAGACGAACTGAACTTTATTATTGGTGAATTGACCGAAAACAAAGGCTTTCATAATACTATATCGATATTTTCTATAGTATCTTTACTATCAGTATAGATCTATACTATCTATACTATTTATACAATCTACATCTTTTTACCATCTATTTAAACTCTCTATATTATCTATATATTCTATACTAACTATGCAATCTATACTATCTATACTCTCTATACTATACTTTAAGCCATCTAAACAATTTATACTATCCATACCATTCATACTATATAGACTGTCGTAACTATCTATACTAATCACACCATCTTACTATCTATACTATCTATACTATCTATATTATCTATACTATCTATACTATCTATACTATCTATACTATCTATACTATCTATAGCATCTGCAACATCTCTATTATTTGTACTATATATCTTAACTCTCTATACTATCTATACAATCTATACTAACTATGCAATCTATACTATCTCTTCTATCTTAACATGCTAAACTATTTATACTATTCATTTATTATATTTCGATCATAACTATCTGTATCACATTTACTAGTGTACTACATATACTATCTTTATCTACTTTATACTCTCTATTTTATCTGTACTATCTCTACTATCTCTCTAGTATCTATACCATCTATACTATCTATAACATCTACACTATCTAAACTATATATGCTCTCTGAAAAATCTTAACTATCTATTCTCTCTACACTATCTACTGTATCTATACCATCTATACTATCTATCTATACTAGTGTACTTAAACTATCTTTACTAAACTCTCCATACTTTCAAAAGTATATATACTACTATATCTAAGTTATCTAAATCATGCCTACTATCTACACTATCCTTAGTTTCTATATTATCTATACTATTTCTACTCCATCTATACTTCACTTTACTATCTATTCCATCTTCCCACCTCTCACTCTTCATTTTTAATGCAAATTAAAAAGTGATCAGAGACTTTTCAATATTGCTCAACTGTTATTTAACTGTTTTTCCCTTAGCCCTAGAAACATTTCTTCTGTGGCTTGTTTACAGTTGAGCGACAAAGTTTTGTTGGGTGTTGCTCAAACTTTTGTGTCAAACTTTTGGCCGAGAGACCGAGAGAAACTGAATTCATGCTAAGCTGCTGTGTCCGAGTGCTTTAAACAGTGCTGCATATAAGTTTAACTACACGTACATACATATATATCATACATAAATATATATATATAAAAGTTGCTGACAACTGGAAAACTATTTGTATATGGCAAAAAGTTGCTGGTTGTTGCTGTTGCTGTTGTTGTTGTTGTTTGGCCACATGTTGCTGTTGTTGCTGGCAAACTCAAGCATAGTCTACTTTTAAGCACAGCCTGAAACAACATTTGCTAAATGCATTTCCTCTTTTTTTCGTATTTATTTTATTTTATTTTCTTTTCTTTTATTTTTGTTTTGTTTTGTTTTGTTTTGTTTTGATTGCGTTTTTTGTTTTGTGTCTTTGGAATTCGGGCTCGTAATTAATTGTGCTTTGTTTCGCATGTTATTCGCTTAACTGCCGTTTGCCGTTTGCCGTTTCGTTTCATTTCATTTCATTGCGTTTCACAAGGTCGTTGGCATATATGCGTCTCGCTCGCACACGCGCTCGCACAGCTGTTTCTCGCACATCTGTCGCTCTCTGCTGCTGCTGCGAGCAGCTGTTAAGCGGGTTTTTTAGTTTGGGGGCCAAACATCCCGCCGCCCGGCAGCAGGTGTGCGCGTGTGTGTGTGTGTATTAAACGCCGTCAACTGCAAAACGCCGTCGAGCTGCGCTCAGCTTGGCGCCACGCGGCAAACTAAGCCAGCGGCTAAACAGAACAACAAAAAATTGTCATTGTTGTTGTTGTTGCTGCTGCTGTTGCTGCTGTGTTTTAATTAATTAATTAAGCACAATTTGGCTGGCGGGTCGCGCATATAATTACAAAACTAAATATTAAGTATACGCCACCAGGCGCCAGCTAAACCCCAAGAGACACCACAAACACACACACACACACACAGAGAGAGATCTGTTTATAGACATGTACACACGCGTGTGTATGTGTGTGTATGCATGCAGACAATTAAACAGTTAGTCGCTTGACATTAAATAAACGTAAATAAACGACGACAGTTGCGGCAAATGTGTCATTGTTATGGCTCTTGCGGCCAGGCCGGGCCGGGCCGGGCCGGGTCGGGTCGGGCCGGGCCAGGGTTGCAGCGCTGGTCAGCGAGGGCGGCGGTGACGGCGGCGGGTGGCTGGGCAATAGTTTGGCATAGCAAAATATGGGCTAAGCATGCGCCAAGCACAGAGCCAATACAAATATATATATATGTATGTATGTATTTGCATATATAGTAAATGCATATATATATATATACATATATATAGAGCACCATATGAAACGCGCTTTTGTTATTGTTGTTTATTTTCTTCCCTTTTTCACTCAGCCACAGCCACAAAATTTGTTTACATTTGCAAAAAAAAAAAGAGAAAAAAAAACATCGAAACCCGGCACGAAAATGAAGGAACATGTAAGACGCGACACACACACACACACACACGATTAGCCTCTCCGAGAGAGAGAGAGGGAGCGAGAACAGCAGCACGCTTTACTTTTCATTCATCTATTTTCGTCGTTTTATTTGTATTTTGAAATTTCTTTTTTAGGTATTTTCTTAATCAATTTAGCTGCATTTTTCGCATTTCCTTTTTGCACTGGGAAACTCACAAAACGGGAAAAAAAATTTTTAAAAGAATTTACACAGAAATCCGCATTTAATTTCCGCAAAACGCGCCACACGTTGCGTAAATGCCGCGCGCGCTGTGCGGATGCCCCAACGCAATGAAGAAAACAACAGCAGCAGCAGCAGCAGCAACAACAACAGCAACAACAGCAACAACAACAACAACAATAGCAATCACAATAGAAACTAGTACAACAATTCTATTTGCGGGCATGTTCCGTATGCCAAAACGTTTCCAGCAGCTGAGGCGCGCACAGCCAAAGGACAAGCGAAACAGTTTGGCAATGGGCAATGGGCACTGGCGCCGGCTTTGGCAATGTAACACTGACACAGTAACATAGAACACACACATGTGTGTGTGTGTGTGTGTGTGAGTGTGTGTGTGTGTGTGTGTGTGTGTGCGAGTGCTGCCAAAAAACTTTTGTTTCTATTTCTTTTTGCGGTTGTAAATTTTGCAGCTTGATTTGCATTTTCGACAATTGTTTGCGGCTTTCAAATACAATTAAGTGTGCCGCAAACACACACACACACACACACACACACTCTTTGCGCAAGTCAATGCAGGCGCGCAAAATACTTCTTTTTTGGGCTTGTGCCTAATTATTGCCAAAAAAAAGGCAACTTTAAGAGAAAAGAAAACAAAAAGAAGCAAAACAAAACACAATTTAAGTCAAGTCAAATGCTAAACGATATTGGCGACGCACGCGACAAACGGTAAGTGGTAAACGGTAAATGGTAAACGGATAACGGATAACGGCAGCGCAACAACAAATAAGTTGTTTTGCATGTTTCACAGAATTGCCAAAACGTTTCCAGCGGCCGTTCAGCCTCTGCGAGTAAAATGAAGATGCCCACGAAGAGAGACAGAAAGAGAGAGGCCGTCCCAGCCACAATGGCGTGCAAGAGCGAGATAGAGCGCGCCAGAGAGTGTGAGAGAGAGAGAGAGAGGGAGAGAGGAAGAGCGCGCGCGTCTTTGCTTACGCTCAGCGTACGCACATGGGACAGAGCGAGATGCAGTGCAGCATGCGGCAATCGTTGCTCCATTTGATTTTGTTATTGTCATAGCATAAGTTAACCATTTGCCGTGTCACTAGACTCATGTGTGCGTGTGTGCGAGTGTGTGTGTGTGTGAGTGTCACTGTGCGTAATGAGCCAACAAAAACAAAACACGAAGGCCGCCTTCAAAGGCTTTTGATACTTGGAGTTACGCTCTCGCGCTCTCGCACTGGCCCTCGCTTGCTCTCACTCTCAGCTGGACCGCTGCTGGGCGCCTTGTTGCTGGCGCTGCTGCTGCTGCTGCTGCTGTTGGCGTGCTGCTGCTGCTGCTGCTGTTGTCTTTAAGTTGTTTTTATTTGGCTTTTTTTACCGTTTCATTTATGTAATTTTCATTAAAATTTTCGCTCGTTTCATGCGCGTCCGCGTGCGCCGTTTATGCAACTGGCGACGACGATGGCACAGAACATTTTCACCAGCGCAACGAGACACACACACACACACACACAGAGACAGGCACACAACAGACATGTACACACACACACACACACACTCAAACACCTCGATAAGTTTTGGCTGACTTTAGAAATTGAAATGGCAAGAAGCAGTAGAAGAAGAAGAACAACAACAAAAGCAGGCAAAATGCCGACTAGAACAACGACCCAAAAAAAATTGATTGCTAAACGCTGAAGGACTCGGAAAACAATGCAATGAAAATGCAATGAAAATGAAAATGGCAAAATGAAAATAACGTTTAACGTTACTTTGGCGCCATCAACTAGCTGCACACACACGCCCGCAAGACAGCTCTCCCCCTCCCCCTCTCCCGCACACAGCCCACAGCCTACTGCCTACTGCCTGCTGCCTACTGCTCTACCTGCAGCTGCTGCTGCGTCGTCTTCTTCTACTTCTTCTACTTCTTCTTCTTCTGCTTCTTCTTCGTCGTCACTTGCACTTTAGCGCCCAGCAATTTATGCTTGTAATTTGGTCGTAAGTGTTAGACTAGAGCATGTGCAAGCGAGACGACTGCAAATCAGTGTGGGGGCGACAGAGAGAGAGAGAGAGAGAGGGAGAGGGCGCTAGATTGAGGGAAGGCGCAAATTTTTGTTTCTGTTACTTTTACTTTTAATTTTATTGCTGTGTGTGTTGGTTACACAATTCTCTATAAACAGACCAAAATACATACACACACACACACGCATACGCACACATACGTGTAATTATAGACAGCTGCTCCACATTGGCAAGATATATATATATAAGTATATATATGTATGCACATAAATTGCTATGTAAATGCCATACACACACATACACACACACGTACGCACACACACTCATGTATATACACTACAAATATGCCCGTCCGTCTGCATTTACAGACCGTCTTGGGGCTTAGACAAGCGAACAACAAACAGCAGCGCAAGCAATAGGCAAACAAAACACGCAAAGTGTTCGCTTTAATGGCGCTTTAGCTGCCAGTCAGTCAGCCAGTCAGTCAACCAGTCTGTCAGTCTGTCTATCTGTCCATCTGCCAGTCAGTCAGTCTTAGCTGGCCAATCAGCTTTGTTGTGTTTGGCCAACTGTTTGTTGCGATTGTGGCGAAAGCAATGGGTGCAAAATTTGTGGTTTCCCATTTCCTTGTTTACTTCCGTTTCGGCACTGGCTCAATGCAATGGCTCAATTAGCATTTCGATAAGATATCGATAACATATCGATTGGCAGCGCTAAGCCGGCTGAAGGCTTAAATGGCACAATCATCGATTGGCTGGCTACATAACCAGCCAATAAATGTAGTTTGATAAGCAGACATTTGGCCTAGTTGAGAGGGTCTGACTAACAGATACCCTGTATTTGACATAGTAAGCAGCTGTACAAAACATTTATTCTACATATATACAAATTATAGTGAATAGAAATTTATGTAATATAGGTATATGTAATATAGATAGAATAGAATACAAGAGTTATCCACATGAAGTATATATCTAGTGTGATATGTCAATACTTATTTACATATATTTATGTATGTATAGACTCTAATTCGATAACGAATATCGATAGTTTATATATCGATCAAATATCGAAAAACATCAAATTAAGTCCAATATAGATTTATCTTGACATAGACTTACAGACAGACAAATTATCTATCTGTTTGAGATGAGATTTCGCTGACCATAACATATATTTATATATATTTCTGATTTATGGAATATAAAAAGAATATGTAGACATTCAATAACGAGCTTTTAAGACTAAGATAAGAAATATCAGGAGAGAATATAAAGAAATTTTGAGTAAATTGATTTCATTTGTACATAATATATATAATATATATATTTCTGACTTATGGAATATAACCATCAATAATGAGCTTCTAAGACGACATATCACTTGAGCTGAGTAGTATAGATAGAAATATCGGTACAATATAAAGAAATTTTAGTAAATTGATTTAAGTTTTACACAAGCCATATTCATGGACTAAACACAATATACCCCTTTTTACACATTGCTGGGCATAAAAATGCATGATTTATTGAAATCATTTGGGAAAATCAAATGAATATTTCCTTGCATATTAAAAAATATTATTTTATTACAAGCAGCAAAAGCTACACAGTCAGAAAAAAAGGACACGAAAGAAGAATATTGAGAAGAAATGTATAAAAAACATATATATAAAGAAATGTATATATAAAGAATTTCTATTCTATATTTCATATTCTTAATTGACAATTCGTTTTATATACAATAAATATATATATATATATGTATATATATATATATATTATTACAAAAATTATTTGTAAATTATATATTTACTATATGTACGATTATAAGAAATTATATACATACATATATTTCTAATTATATATTTTTATATATTAAGAAAAAGTTACTGTTCAGGAATTTCCAAATGAAAATTGTATTTTTTGTATGCACAAAATCTAATATTAATAATGAAATGAAATGTCTTTACGCACATATTCCATATATAGGGCTGCGCCTAGTCAAAAGTTCAACTTTATACAGTGTTTATTTTTCACAGTTTTCCGAGCAGTTCTCTTAAAATTTTCTTCTTTACTTTTACAGAATTGCATATTACGTCCCCTTTTAGCACCATTTATTCGTGACATTTTCTACACGTCTGTTTAGTGCGGAGCTTAAATATTATTCTTTAGTATTTTTTTTTAATTTCTAATCAAATTTCAATTGAATTTTTTTCTTGTTTCTACCATTTTCTCATGTTGTTTTCCCATTTTTTCAATATTCAAATTTCTTTTGCTACAAGGACAATACAACCTACACCTTTTTTTCAATTTCTATGCAGAATCAAACGCTAAATAGATAATGAAGGTATTTTAATTTTCAACTTTATTTACCAATAAGTGAAAAAAAACATGCAAAAATGAGTGGAAATTCGCATTGAGTAAATACTTTTGACAACTGTTAAGAATCAGTTCATTTCTTTTGATTGTTGTGCTCGGAGCTATCAGTTTCTGATTTCCTAAGACTTCAGTATTGATAAATTTATGTGTACTAATAATAGTAATAAATAAAAATACTAATAATAATTACAATAATAATAATAATAATAATAAATAATAATACTAATAATAATAATAATAATAATAATAATAATAATCAAAATAATAAATAAATAAACTTTGTTCAACAATATTAATACAAAAATTTTATGAAGAAATATAAAATCAATGGGTTCAGGGTATAAAAAAAGTAAGTTATCTAAACAATATTGACTAAGTCTTTAATTGCTAATTTTTCTTCTAGATGAAGCGACATCAAATTGAATTTACTTTTTAATAAGAAAAACAGATAAATCACTTGAGTCTGAAAATTGTTTTATTTCTGTTTCAGTTTCACTAAAAAATGGAGAAGAAGAATGAATGCACAAATTTCTAATGAAATTTTCATATTAGAATTGAATCTTTGAATTTAAAATGAAGCAATAATGCTGAAGAGATAAGGTCGTCTAAATAGGCATATATATATATATGTTCTCTTCAAAATCGTCGTTTTATTTTACATTCAAAATTTCAATAAAATATAAAATGTTTTACGAAATTTGAGTTTTTCTTGTAAATGAAACAAAAATGAAATAATATTTATGCTCAAGTGTATTAAATATTTATATTAAAAAATTAAAATTCTTTCGAAATCTCATCATTTTGAAGAGCAAATGGCATATATATATATATATATATATATATATATATATATATATATATATATATATATATATATATATATATATATATATATATATATATATATATATATATATGGTTTTTTTCATTATACATATATGAATTGAAACTCGCTAGACTATTTCGCTCAGTGCAATCAGTTCGAATTGCGTCTGGAGCTGATGTTTACCATCCTTCTCGCTGCGAAACGGTCAATAAAACATGTATTTTATTTTAGACTGGGTCACTCGCACACACACACACACACACACAAAGAGAGAACGAAACAAATTTGATTTGCGTATGAAATTGATTTTTTGGTCCTTTTCAAGTTTTTAGACAAAATACTCGCATGCAGTCGCCTCGTGAATATTTGATTATTGGCAATCTGTGTGGGATGAGAGAGAGATTCGTGAAGTGAAATTTGCAAGTTGAGTCCGTGTGGCATGGGCTAAATGAATGCAGCTGGCTGATCGATCGATCGATCGACATCGCTTACATGTTGTTGTACAGGACATTCTCGAGGGCGCTGTAGATCCTTAAGATGCGTCGCACCAGCCGGCTGTAGCTGCTCCACTGCACCACCGTTGCACCGCTTTTGCACCACACTAGAAGGTTGCTAGCACACACTCTCAAACAGAAACAAAATACACAACACCAGCCGCCGTCTCAGCAGCTGTTTTCGAGCCCATTTTCTTTTTTTTCTTTTTTGGCGGGAAATCGGGTTAAACCAGGAAAGAAAATACAGAAAAAAAATGCGTGGAAAAACCAGGAAACGGGACCGGGACACGTTCGACACGAAGTGTGTGTATTGGAACAACACACACACACACACACACACACGCAGCGCGTATGCGGAACGTGTTGAACTGGCGACGCTTCCGCTTAGTTTATTTGTGCGCCGCGCCGCGCCGATTGCAACTGCAACTGCAACAGCAACGGCAACTGCCACAGCGCCAGCAACATTTGAGGCCCCAAAAAGCTGTCCAAAAAACGGAAAGAAAAAAAAAAACTAGAAAAGAATCTAAATAATCAAAGAACACACACACAAAAATGGCAAAAACTGCTGACTGCTGACAGCTGAGAAGGCGCTCGCACACGCTCCACAGCAACAACGAGAACGACAGCAGCAGCAGCAGCAGCAGCAGCTACAGCAGCAACAAGAAATGTTTGTCACCACAGCAGCAGCAGCAGCAGCAGCAGCACTAGCAACAACAATCTCTTGTAAAAATGTCAACTCAATAACAACAACAACAACAACAACATGTGACACTGGCAACGCCAGCAGCGACGCGCATCAATTGACGCGAGGCGTTCAGCCGCAGCCAACAACAACATCAACAGCAACAGCAGCAGCAACAGCAGCAACTCACAAAGGAATTATAGAGCGCAGCGCTGTCAGCGTCGACGCTGCAGTTGCTGCCCTTCTTGGCGTTTGAACTATGACAACAGCAACAACAGCAACAGCAACAACAACGACAGCAGCAGCAGCAGCAGCAATAAATGCTGCCACTTGAGTGCGCAATAGGTCTATGTCTACAACTTGTGTGTGTGTGTATGTGTGTGTGTGTGTGTGTGTGTGTGTGTGTCGCGCACATTTAAGCGGACACTTTGTCATACGAGGCGCCTCAACAAAAATGTTATTTATACAGGCCAAGAGTTGTTGCTGTTGTTGCTGTTGCTGCTGTTGCAATTGCTGCTAGTAGTTGCTGCTGATGTTGCTGTGGTGTTGCTGCTCATTGTTGTCGTTGTACTTGGTATGACAAGTTTTCTTTCTGTTGCCATTGTTGCTGCTGCTGTTTCTATTGCTACTTTTCCAAGCAACTGTTGTTGTTGTTGTTGTTGTTGCTGTTGGCAGTCCTTTAGCTGCTGCTGCTGCTGCTGCTTCTGTTGTTGTCGCACGCCCTTTAGTCAATGCGCTTATTGTTTGCCCTTTTTGACATTTGACTTTAATTTGTTAGCTCTATTGTACTACATTTGTTTCTTTAGAGCATTACACAAATGCCCAGCTGGCAAGAGGGCAAGAGGGTCGCTCAGCTCCGAGTAGCTAACAATCTATACAAACTCTCTAAGAGCATAGCATAGTTTCTTTAGTCATATTGAGTTACAGGGTATGTGCTAGTTGTTCATTAACTTGTGCACTGCTCTAAGCTTAGCAGCTCAAGCACAAAACATGAACAACAAGAGCAGCAGCTGCTAGAAAACAACAATCACATTTCAACTTTTGATTAAATGCTGAATTGGTTGATTGTGCGCGAAAGAGAAAGGAGTAAAAACAGAAAGAGAGAGAGAGAGAGAGAGTCAATGAAAAACAAATCTCCCTTTCTCTCTTGACAAACAACTTATAATTGTGATTGCTGTTGTTGCTGTTGCTGTTGTTGCTGCTATCCTCACAGAAAGTCATTGAAAGTCAATCAGCAGGCGGGCGATTTAATGCAATTTGAAAGTTGCTCGCGTGTTGCGAACGAAAAGTTGCTGACGGCCAATAAATGTCAACATCAGCAACAACAGCAACAACAACAACAACAACAACAACTGAAAGCAGCAGCCAAATGACAACAGCTAAAAGTCAGCTGCAAGCCATAAAAAAAGATGAACGACAGCCCGGCTGGCTAGCTGGCTCGCTGCTTGGCTGCTTGGCTGACTGCTTGGTGGGGCAGCAAATAAATCGGTGGCGACAGCAACTGTGGCAGCAACTTTGTCGCAGCGACCAATAAATAAATGCAAAGCAGTTGCAGCAAACACAGCATAAGACAAAGCTGCGGCACAGGTGAGCGCTTCAGAGACTTGTGCCAATGGCTAGACGCTGTGCTGCAACCATGACGTCATCAGGCGTCATCGGCAGGGGCACAGTGGCACGTTGGCAACGTGGCAAGTAGCTGAGCTAATGGCTGTCGCAGTAGCGACCTTCGTCAAAGGCTTGCAGCATGCGGACAACAAACACACACACACATACACACACACACGGCAAGGCAGACATGTGCAACATTCACATTATTCATGCAGCTATGCCGCATGTGGCACTGACGACGTGCAACTTTTACTTTCATTCGACTGGCGCGGTGTTTCGTGCCGGCTAAAGCGAGTTCAAGGCCAAATTGGCCAGGGAGACAGCGGGCCAGGGGCCAGGGGCCAGGGGTCAGGTGCTACTGGCTTGCTTCGTTAACAGCGTCAGCTAATTGGTAGCACTTGAACTAAAGCTATACCCAACACCAACACACACACACACACACACACACACACAGAGAGCGAGGAGTTGCTGCAGTGCCTGGCACACATTTTCATAGCATACTTTTTAGCGCGAATCAACTTTACTGTTTATACAAACATTCATGAATATTCGCACAGCTTCGAGAAGTGCCCCAAGGAAAATATAAGAACAGCTACTTTTTGAATGAATCCAGATATTATATGTATATATATCTATATATATATATTCAACAATCATATATTTCAACAAATCAACAACTTTTACTTGAATATTTTTAATATTGAAATGAAGCGCTGCTATTATTTTGAACAACAAAATTTCTGTATATTTTCGCAAAATTATCATTAAAACGGTAAAGCAAAGCAATTTCAACGGGATTTTTTTTGTTTTATTCTTCCCCACACTCTATTCTAAGAAATATATGCACTAGTGTTCGATCTTTAAGAATGAACATGCGTAAAATGTAGTCATATTTGTCAGCAAAAAGTGCGCTGCTATTATTTTGAACACAGCTGTATATATCAGATATATGTATATATAAGCATGTATATACATAAAATACTAACTAAATCCTAATTTATAATAATTTCAAACAAACTTCAGTTTGTAGGCGACTGTTATTGTTATACCATATATGCACAGTAGTGCAGTATTTATCCAAAAAGATGAACATTCAGAAATTTAAAATATAAATTCATGTATATATATAAAAAAATATATAAAACTTAAGTTTGTAGGCGAGTGTAATTTAGTATAAGCAACTATATAGTAGTAGTACAATGAGTACAGTTGTTACACTATGTAACATACTGTCAGAAATATATGAAAATATATTAGAAATAATAGAAATAATTAGAAATAATTAGTAGGCGAATGTAACTAAATATGTACAGAAATAATGTAGTACAGTAATCACACGACAAGATGAACTTTTACAAATTCCACAATATTAAATTAAACTCTCGGATGTAGGCGAGTGTAAGTAAATTTATATACATATTTAAAGTAATATAAATGTACAGTAGTTACACAATATAACAAACTGTCACATATATACAAAAAAAAAAATTAAACTTTACTCTGTAGGCGAGTGTAATTACATGTACATATACATAGTATATAAAGTAGTACAGAAGAGAAGTACAGTAATCACATGACAAGACGAACTTTTGCATTTTAAACCAAAAATTAATTAAGTTTAGTTTTGTAGGCGAGTGTAAGTAAATGTATATGCATATGCATAGTAATAACTGTCACACATATATAACAAAAAATAATAAACTTTAGTTTGTAGGCGAGTGTAATTACATGTACATATATACTATATAGTATATATAGTATTGTAGTACAAAAGAGATGTACAGTAATCACATGACAAGACGAACTTTCATATATTAAAAAAAAAATTAAGAAGCTTTAGTTTGTAGGCGAGTGTAATTAATATATACATATATATTAAGAATAGTAAAATAGTAGTAGAGTCGCCTGATGACATGAGAAACTTCCACAAATTTAACACAAGAAAAAAAAAAGAAAAAATATAAAAACGTAGCTTGTAGGCAAGTGTAACTGATATATACTTATATGCGTACAGCAGTACAGTAGTAGAGTAGTACAGTAGAACAGTAGTACAGAAATGTGTTAGTATGATAGTTACTCAACAAGACAAACTTTTAAGACTTAACAAACAAATAAATAAAACATTAGTTTGTTGGAAAGTGTTATGACTATGTATATACATATATGTATAATTAGTACAGTAGTCGCATGACTAGATGAACCTTAAGCAAAGAAAAGGACTCACAACTTATTACAAATTGGGAGCAGACATAGAAATAAATTGAAATCTGATTTAGTAATAAGATATTCCTATATAATATATATATATATAAATAAATTGTTTATAAAAAATTGTATAAAATATATATATATATATATATTTTTTTTTTTTGAATAAGAAATTCTTCAACTTAAGGCATTTGCCTTTATCAATATTTCACACAAATCAAATAAGAACGTTGGAGAGAAGGGCACAACCGACTACCTAATACTCGCTCATGGTTAATACTTCAGAATTTGCCAGAGCCAATGAGTGAATCACTATATATAAACATCTGTAACTATGGAATAGCTCAACAGTTGTTCAGCTGTTCAACTCAACTCATTCTAGCTCAAAAACTAAAGAAGATATTATCACGTCCCTAATGGGACGTATATGGGCTTATATTTTCCATATCCTACTCTTTAGCAAAGACAAACATAACACAAAACCAATATACTCTCCCTTTACTTAGTGAGCGAGTATGCATAGAAACAGCTGCAACTGCCACAATTTGTCGTTTTAGTCACATTTTAATTTTGGTAAAAACAAAAAAAACTTTCGACTGCATTTGTGTTGGATAGTGTTTTATTGATGAAGCGCCGAGGCGTTGAAAAATGCAAATGCAGCTGCCAACTGTGTGCCACATGCACTTGCTGGCCAAGCCAACCCAAGCCAAGCCAGGCCAAGCCAAGTCAAGCCAAGTCAAGTCGAGTCAAGTCAAGTCGACCCACGCCCACAGGGCAAACGGGGAAGGAGAAAAACCCATTTGCCTAGTGACCTCGTCAAAGGACTCGGGCAAAGCAATATAGCGTCTAACGCCACGCCCCCCAGTCGCCGCTTGTAATTAGCTACAGCTCCAAAGTGCAAAATAAAGTTGCGACTGGGGCATTGAAATTTATTATTTCGCTCTAAATACCCTGTAATTAAATGGGCAATGCCAGAGGTTGTGTGGGCTGAGACAATGGGCTATATAAGATTTATTGTGAACAAAAAGATAGTAGACAATAGATATATACATATATATAGATTTAGATTACGATTGCATGTTAGACTATGAATATCTCTTACAGGGTATATGCTAGTCGATCACTTTAACACTTTACTCAAACAATTTGGATTGTGTTTTGTTTTTTTTTTTGTAGTTTTGCTTATCGCGCCACAAAGATCGCCACAAAGGCCATGTTACGAAATTATTGGACATACACACACACACATATGTATATACACTCACACACACACACACATACACACACATACATGCACTCACACACACGCTGCGCCGCTGACATGCAATGCAAATAGTCAACGCGCCGCCACATGCCGTGCACACAAATCAAGGGCACTTGTTCCATGTTGCCCGGTCTGCCCCCAGCCCCCAGCCCCCCGCTCAGCCCATTGGGGGCCCCGCCCCATAGCAACCAACCCAGCACCTCATCCCACGCCCACAATACAATACAACAACTGGGCGAGGTCGCTGTGGGCGCACGAGTTGCCGGGCAATTCAAATGGCGGCTAAAAGTCGCGTCCCAAGTTTTCTTCTTCTGTTTTTTTTTTTTTCTGTTGACGGGGGTCAGCGGCAACTACAACACATAACTTCCCTCTCTGTATGTGTGTGTGTGTGTGTGTGTGTGTGGGCGTATGGGCGTGGCTGGCTGTGTTGGCGTTGCCAATTAACAGAAACTGCGGAGTAATGTTTGCCAGGGAGTTCAGGAGTTCTGGCTTTACTTTTGCATGTCTGCACACACACTTGCACACACACACACACACATGCACACATGCACACATGCACACACACACATACACCTGCAGCACACGTGATATTAGTTTAGTTTAGTTGTTGTAAGCCGGCTATTGTTGTTGCTGCTGTGGCATTGACATAAATTTTGGTTGGCCAAATGAAATGGCGGCAGCGGAAGCAGCTAAGAAACGCGCGCGCAAAAAAAAGCAACAAAGCAACAACAACAATAACAACAAAGCAAAGGGCAAACAACACACGCGAAACACAACACAACACACACACACACACACAACACACACGCAAGGCACATTAAAGCAATTTTCTCGCAATATTTTTTTTTATTGCTTTCGCTTGTTGTTGTCCTTTTCTAGTTGTTGTTGTTGTTGTTGTTGTGTGACACATTACATAAATACGAAACATAGTATTAAAAAAAAATATATATATATATATATATATATATATAGAAATATGTACATGACCAAGAAAATGACATTCAGAGCAGCGCCGAGGCAAATTATTCCACTTAATGCGAAAATCGAATTCAACTGACGACTCGAGGGAGAAATTGTTAAAGCAAATAAACAAGCAATACTTGAGAGGTAGAAATCTGCCAGAGTGCGGCAAAAATCGAAAATCGAAGCTCTAAATTGATTGTAATTGCAATGTAAATTGATTAGGTCGCAGGAGCTGTAAGGTCATCAAAGTTACCTTTCGACTCGACTCGAAAGTAGAGCGAAAGCAAAGCTCTTGAGGGAAAAGAAAGGAGACAAAATTCAACTAGTCGAGGGTAAACATAACTTATTTATCTAACACATAACTTGAGCTATACTAAAGATATAGAATATTAGATTGGAATTAGTTTATAACATTAGCCCAAAGTATTTATATACTTAATGCAAATTTTCATTTACTTTTGGCTAAATTCAGCAATGTAAATTGATTAGGTCGCAGGAGCTGTAAGGCCATCAAAGGCCATCATCGACTCGAGCAAAGCTCTTGAGGGAAGAGGAAAGTCGAGGGCAGACAGTAAATTTACAAGAATTAGTTGAAGACAACTTATTTATCTAACACATAACTTGAGCTATACTAAAGATATAGAATATTAGATTGGAATTAGTTTATAACATTAGCCCAAAGTATTTACATACTCAATGCAAATTTCTAATCATTTTAAAATTCATTATCTAAATTCATTTCATTTTTATGGCAATCTCAAAATGTTGATAAATATTTAAAATATCTTTCAAATTAACTACGAAAATGCTAAAATCATTACAAAAATCAATTGAAATTCAATTTGAAATTGTTGGAAATATCTTTGAATAACATTTGAGCGTCGCACACGCCGCACTTTGCCGACTTCTCAAATGAAATTTTGCATTTTATTTATTTACTTCAATTTGTCCTTGAACATGAAGAAGTTATTTGTTTGTTTTCGTTGGCATTTTAATTGAGGAAAATTTCCAAAGTGCATTTGTAAGCAGTTACCAAGAAAATACATGACAACAAGTAAGAAAGCTTTAGTTTGAGGGTGCCAGACCACCATTCAAATACAATGTCAATGCAATTGCAATTCCATGAATTCAATAAAGTTTGCAGCATTTTATCTATATATTCTATAGAATATTTGTCAGTTTTGTAGCAAGAATGTAAACTCCTTCAAATAAAGGTTAAATTTTAAATTGAATTTTAAATTAAAGAATTTAAATAAATTTGGAGCCGGTATGAAGCATATAAGAGAAATCAATGCAAATATAATATAATTATATACTTGGTCTGTTTAAAAAGTAACGCGGGTTAAGAATATTCAACTTTTTATCTTTTTGTGGCATTATGATAATACACATGTCTCTGAAGTATGTTGAAAAATCCAGCCATATTGTTTGTTAACTTAATTTCTAATAGCTGATTTGCTTGCACGTGTCGTGGCTCATCTTCGATGGATCTGCATCAAATGTTGTGTTAAAAACAGAAATTAATAAGGCGGACACATTCCGAATGTTGATTGTAACTTATGGAGAAGTTGCCTTAGATATAAGCAACATTTATCGGAGGTATAAGTCGTTATCAGAGGAAGGAGAAGATGTGAACGACGAACAGCGTGTCGTATGCATGAGCACGTCAAGAACAGATGAAAACATTGATCAAGTGGAAAAATTGGTATTGGCCAATCTTCGAATCACAGTTCGATAAGTTGCCAAGGACCTGAACATATCGATTGGCTCGTGCCATTCGATTTATACCAATAATTTAGGCATAAGACGGGTCGCCGCTAAACTTGTATCAAAATTCGTAGCAACTTAATCTCCACGTGCACATTTTCTTGATCGCCTTTGATATATATTTAGATATATAGCTAATAAGCTGATTGTGCAGATTTACTTTATGTATAAATATAAACATACATATACTTGCAGCTAACTGATATGCTAATGCCATCGAGCACTGTTTTGGCAGTTAAAAAAAAACAAAATCATTGCTGATTAGCTAAGTCAGCTGAATCAATCTACGCATCCATATAAGCGCAGCAATCTATTATAGAAAATTGCATACTAAAAGCAATTTTACATTATCTCAACCCATTTCCTTCTTTAAAATATGATTTGACAGCCTTGAAACGAAATTTACTATGAAGTTTTATGAATATTTTCTTAAAAATATTTCAAGTTATTTTGGATACCTTCTATGCCCAGTTAAAGTAATTTTAAGTAATAGAAATTTAAGACAAATAAAAATATTCGAATTTGCTTGTTATGCTCAGAATTCTATTAAGATATTAAGAGTATATCTAGAAAAAAACTGCTTGAAATACAAATTTGCCATAGAGCAGACCAAGCGCAGCCGAAGCATTTGGTTTTGTTAGTGTGTGTGTGTGTATGTGTGAAAGTTCGAATGACAACTCCGCATTGAGTTCCATAATACATCGAAGCAGCTAGACCCAACTCGAACACTGTTTGGCGCAGCAACACCTAGTTTTAGTATAATTAAGAGTAGAAATTCGCCAATCTATAGCATGTAAGAGAATTTTCATATCATTAAGAGATTTCGGCAACTTGTGCCGTTTTGCTCTCCGCCATTTACATTCGATCTCACGACGCAGCGGCTCAACCTTGCTAAGTCGGCGCTTGTAGATCAATCGATGCAGTGCAATTTTGGAAGTCAAACTTGGTTATCGATTTGGGCAGATGCTTGTGCGCAGCAGCTCTGCAATCACACACATACAAATACATATACAAATATACATACAAACAAACATTCAAGCATATTGCATACATACGAACATACATACATATAGAAACTGGTGAATATAGAAAATATACTTTTGTGTTCTATATAAAAAGCTATTCGAAAAATCTCGATAGCTCAACAAATACTTTAACTTGTCTTCGCTCAAATGTTAAAGTCATAAATCTGACAAACAAGAAAAGCATATCTCATCTCAATCTTGAGTCGATAAACACCATTTAAGATCCACTCAAGCATAAATATTTTGCCAATTGAAGAGCTTTAGGTTCTACTCGAGGGATTACTTAAACATTACACAGTCGAATTCATATGCATATTTACATAAACAAAGCCTAAATTCCTTTCCTAATCAACTCAAATAAGTGAATTGAAATATTTTCACGACATTGAATATTGCATTAGGAAAGAGAGAGAGAGAGAGAGAGAGAGAGAGAGAGAGAGAGAGAGAGAGAGAGAGTAGAGCCCTTGGCTTTGACCTTGAACTCATATGCTAAAACACTCAAGCACGTGCTCATATGTGCGTGCAATTATACACGCACACACACACACACACACACTTAAACACCTACACACACTTACACACATACTTGCTTATGCATATTAATTACAATAATTCGTCTTATGCAACATGGCGTATACGTAATGAAGCATTTGCCATTAGGCGATTGTTATTGTTGTGCGTGTGTGTGTATATGTCTATGTGTGTGTGTGTGTGTGTGTGTGTGTGCTGAGTTATGCCGGCTCCAGTTAGTCGCACAGATGACTACGCACATTCGTTTTATTTGTGCTGCTAACGCTGGCAAACGAATCGGATATTTTGTGACTTTTTGTGACTTTCTGCGACTTTTGGCTGCGACAATGGCGACAACAACGGCGCCGTCTGACAAAAAATCTGTTAAAAAAATAACAAGAAGAAGAAGAAGAAGCCGAGCGCTTGGCTGGCTGGCTGGCTGGCAATAGGCGGAAGTTGACTGCCATTTTGAAGTCGTTGTCTCCACAGCGACAGGGCAATGACTCGATTCGCTTTTTGGCGTTGTTGAACCCGTTGCGCCTGCAGTTGGTTGACATTACGCATACGCCATGTTGTGCAGCAGCAGAAGCAAAAACAATCAGTGCAGCTAAAGCTGAGCAATTATGTGATTTCTAGACTTTTCTGATTCTGTTGTAGTTTTTAGTAAAATGACTTTTCTTTTGATATCTAATCTTGCTTAGTTTCAAGAGTCAAGGCAAAGAGTTTATTCTCTAAGTGAACCAGGCTATAAATCAAAGATGCTATCACCTTTATTAGTTCACAGTTCACAAGCAATTTGAATAGACTTCAGCTATCACTATGAATGACATCACATAAGCAATAAAACAGAGGCAACTACATATACACGCCACATCAACAAAATTTTTGATAGCATTCCGTTTTTATGACAATATATAGAAGAGGATGTGATTATACATAGTTTCTGTAAAGCTTTAAGTGCTTGAGTTTGCATAAACACGATCATATTGAGACATGATTCAAGTGCTGCGGTCAGTTTTAGAAATTATGATACATCTGATAAAAGAAAATCTATTTGATACAATTGTGATAAAAGAAAATCTATTTGATAAAACTATAAGAATTCACAAAAGCAAGAAGAGGGCAGAAGAAACTTAGCTTGAAAGAGCACATAGTTACATATATATTATATATATGCATATATATATATAAGTTCATATATATTATGATATAATGTAATGTATCGTATATAATAAATGTTGGGTTTGTATCAATTTGGTTAGCTTTCATTCTAATTCTATCATTTTATCTCTGTCTGTCACAAAATTCTTTTGCAGATGGGCAACTTCTAGACACCTTCTCTTCGTCCATTGAGAATCATATCATATCTTTCCGAATGACCTAAGACTACATTCAGCAACAACTATTATCGTCTCTCCATCTTACTCTCATGGAGTGAGAATTAGAGGATACAAGCCAGCAATGAGAAGCTTAAGAAACTCTACTAAGAAAAACTCAATCGTATAACAATTTTACAACAGCTCTATACAATACTATATATACAATACATTAATTAATCAATAGGAATTCTAAAGTTTTAATTAGCAGCTATATACAGCTGTGGTCATGCAAATAGTAGTGCAAGTGAGCACTACTATTAAACATGTATCTATATATATATATCATCTCCAATCTATTTTTCTTTGCTCTATATGCCTTATGTTCTTACCACATGGAGAAGACTCTTAGGTATATAGAGAAAAAATGTATTAGAGATGATATACATACTCTCTAATAGTAGTGCTCAATCGCATTACTATTTACATGACCACAGCTGTATATATCTGCTAATTAAAACTCTTTATCGATTTATTTATCAATTAATAAATGTTTGTTATATTGTATAGATATAACATATACATAACATTTTTATATACACCTAAGTCAAGGTTGTCACGTCTGTGTTTTTGAATTCTTTTAAGAATTAAATACTAAATATTAAATAAATGTCTTTAATATTTATATTAAATATATCATTCATTTGTCAAAAGTTAGAATAGTGCATAAGTTACGATAACCTGATTATTATCTCACAAACATAACTGTTAGTAATAAAGTGTTACCTGCCGATAAGAATGTAAAATGAGCCTTGGGAATGGGTCTAAATGTGAAAGAAAGACAGAAGGTTTAAACAATATGCCTTTTCAATGACTGAAAGGAGTTTATAGATACTCGTCTTAGGTACGTATAAGACGATGTATATAAGACTGGGTATATAAGACTAGGTGTATAAGACTGGGCATATAAGACTGAGTATATAAGACTGGGTATATAAGACTAGGTATATGAGACTGGCTATATAAGACTGAGTATATAAGACTAGTTATATAAGACTGGGCATATAAGACTGGGTATATAAGACTAGGTATATAAGACTGGGCATATAAGACTGGGTACATAAGTCCAGGTATATAAGACTGGATATATAAGACCAGGTATATAAGACTAGTTATATAAGACTAGGTTTATAAGACTAGGTATATAAGACTGAGTATATAAGACTAGGTATATGAGACTGGGCATATAAGACTGGGCATATAAGACTGACTACATA
Organism: Drosophila nigricruria; assembly: GCA_037075265.1. Lineage (NCBI taxonomy): Eukaryota > Metazoa > Arthropoda > Insecta > Diptera > Drosophilidae > Drosophila > Drosophila nigricruria. Next base: position 4,116,666 of record JBAMCI010000206.1, on the reverse strand, counting down.
AGACTCAGTATATAAGACTGGGTATATAAGACTGGGTCTATAACACTGGGTATATCAGACTGGGTATATAAGACTAGGTATATAAGACTGCCTATATAAGACTGAGTATATAAGACTAGTTATATAAGACTGGCTATATAAGACTGAGTATATAAGACTAGTTATATAAGACTGGGCATATAAGACTGGGTATATAAGACTGACTATATAAGACTGGGTATATAAGACCGGGTATATAAGACTGAGTATATAAGACTGGGTATATAAGACTGGGTATATAAGACTGGATTTACAAGACTGGGTGTATAAGACTGTGTATATAAGACTGGGTATATAAGACTAGGTATATAAGACTAGGTATATAAGACTGAGTATATAAGACTAGGTATATGAGACTGGGCATATAAGACTAGTTATATAAGACTAGGTATATAAGACTAGGTATATGAGACTGGCTATATAAGACTGAATATATAAGACTGAGTATATAAGACTGAGTATATAAGACTGGGTATATAAGACTGGGTTTATAAGACTGGGTATATAAAACTGGGCATATAAGACTGAGTATATATGACTAGGTATATCAGACTCGGTACACGAGGTTCACAGAGGTGCTTCCTCCATTTCGCTTCTTGAAGCCCGAAGCAACACCCAAAATTATTATCATATTTTATATAATATTTTAAAGATAATTTAGGAATCAGCTTAGTTGGTAAACCTTTATTGCAAAGCAAGCATATGGCTATATATATATACAGGGTGGGGCAAAAGTAATCAGCAGACATTTTTGGTAATGGGAAAACATGAAAACATATATTCGGATGCTACAAACCTATTCATGGTTTGTCGATTTGTATTACTTCACAGATGTCAAAACTGAATTCATATTTGACGCCATTTGCAAAAGATATATCATTTTCTTATAGAGTAATTAATTACTAACAAATTACAGCAAAAAAACATCGAGTGATTACTTTTGCCCCACCCTGTATCTATATATATGTCAACTTATTTCTAGAGCCAAACAACTTTTTATACTCATTCACAAAGTGAAATGAGTATATTGGTTTTGTGCAATGTCCGTCACGCTGTCCGTCCGTCTGTCCGTCTGTCCGTCTGTCCGTCTGTCCGTATGAACGCAAACCATTTGCACAGTTTTGAAGCTAGAGAGTTGAAATTTGGAATATATACTCGTGTATACCCTCGAATTATAAAGTGTCAAGATTTTCCCGATACGCCCACTAGGGGCGTGGCAAATCGGAAAATGCATTTGCCCATACCTCAGAAACACTACTTCTAGAAGTGCTAGAGAATTGCAATTTGGAATGTAGACTTGTGTTGACAACTCAAGTTGAAAAAGCTATGGCGGATATATCTACGCCCATTGGGGGCGTGGCAAATCGGGTAAAACTGTATCTTCTACAGTTTTAAAGCTAAAACGCCCAAATTTGGCACGTAGATTACTGATACGATCCTATGAAGATCGATCAAAAATCTATATATCCACGCCTACTAGGGGCGTGGCAAATCGGATCTGACTATATAGTGATTTTTCAAATTCTGTAATATTTTGAGCACTATTGATGCTAGAGACTTGAAACTTGGTATATATACTCGGGTTGACAACCCAAGTTGGAAAAGATATGGCGGATATATCTACGCCCATAGGGGGCGTGGCAAACCGCAAAAGTTTGTAGCTCCTACAGTTTTAGAGCTAGAAGCTTCAAAATTGGATGGTAAGTTACTGGTGAGCTCCTCTATCGATGCGCCAAAAATAAATTTTACGCCCCTTATGGGGTATGCCCGGCTAAAAAATACCCTGTAATTTTCGCATTTTTTGAGTGTAAGCATCCAAATTTCACACTTACGTTACCCTTCACTACTTCTAAGAACTGGCCAAAAATTATATGTCTACGCCTACTGGGGGCGTGGCAAATCGGGAAAAACTATACGTTTTTCCGATTCTCAGTGAGAAAATCAGAATTATATACAGATATTACTGCTGATCTCCTCTATTGATTTCCAAAAAATTATATATGTACAAACCAATTGTGGGCGTGGCAATGGGCGTGATCTGTGGGGGTGTGAATGAGTATCCCGCAGTCGGTAGCGCCCGACTGCAACGTTCTTACTTGTTATGTTTATAAAAGCTGTGCAAAGCCTACGTTTGGTGATAATAATGAGATGTAGTATATATATATATATATATAAATATTTATATATATATATATAGTATATACATATATATATATATGGACAGCTAATTATGTGTTTGAGCTGAGCAAATGCTGAAAGCTAAAGCCGCAGTGGATGTTTACAAAACAAATAAACGAAAATAATTGAAGCCAAAGAAAACTGCAAACTTTGATATGCTTTGGATAATCATTTATTCAAATTGTTGCCAACTAACAAAGCCAACAGAGAGAGAGATAGATAGAGAGAGAGAGAGAAAGCAACTGAAGAGAGAAACTTAAAAAAGAGAACTTAAAGCAAAAGCTTTAAATATATTTGGTAGCTAGTTTAGCAGGTGGATTTTCTTCTTTTCAGGTGTTTTTTGATTAATTTGATTTGTTTTTTTATTGAATAATTTGTGCTTTTGTTTTGGGTACTTCTCATAGGCGTAGTCTTTGTAGAAGTCCTTCTCTTTGTCCTTGTCCTTCTTCTTGGCAGTTGCCGGCGTGCTCTTGCGTGGCCGATTCATGAGCGGATCGTCCATGGTGCGCGATGCCTGTTGGCGCACCTGTGCGGGCGGACCAGGCGGCTTCTTCTTCTTCTTCTCGGGCTGCGGTGGCAGCAGTAGGATCGGCGGCTGCTGCTGCTGCTGCAGTTGTTGTTGCTGTTGCTGTTGCTGCTGCAGCTGCAACTGTTGCTGCTCGCGTCGCTCCAGAAACGCCGCATTCGCCGAGGCAACGGTGGCAATGCGCTGCTGCTGCTCGAGCTGCTCCAGCTGCTTCTTCTTGTGGAACTGCACGAGGTGCGAGCTGCGACGCCGCAGCGCTGCGCCGTAGGGTCCGAAGCTATCGCCATTCGCTGAGCCACCGACCCCAAATAGTTTCCTTATGCGCCGCTTATTGATGAAGCCACCAAAGTTGACAGCAAGTCCCAATGCACCACCAGTTGCACCGCCAGCCCCTGCTGCTGCACCACCGGCGTTAAATGTTATCGGACACGGACTGTGCCCAGCGGAGCTGCCCGCCTCGCTGCCGCCAGCAACCATTTGGCTGAAGTTGCTATCGAGATCGCAGCTGGCGCTGCCATTGAAGGTGCCACCGCCGATGGTGCCCGCTGAGTCGGCACCACACGGAAACAGATATGTATTCAGTGTGCTAAGCGTTGTCGATGTCGCTGGCCGACTGATGGCGCCCAGGCTGAGGCCATTGCTGCTGCTGCTCTGATTGCTCTGATCGGGCAACAGTTGCAGCGTTAGCGGCAGCGGCAACATGATGGCTGTCGAGCCGCTTATGTTGCCGCTGCCGGTGGTGCTGTTGCTGTCATAGCTATGCGGATTCACATAGATGTGATTGTTGTTGCTGGTACTGTTGCTGCTGTGCGATATAGTTGCTGCTGTGTTGTTGTTGCTGATGCCACTGACCATCAAGCTGCTGCTGTTGCTGCTCTCGCTGTTATTGTGATTGTTGTTGCTGGGCTGAGTCTGTTGGTTGTTGTTGCTGTTGCTGGTGCTGCTTGTTGCTGGCAAGCTGATGTTGTTGTTGTAGTTGTTGTTATTGTTGTTGTTGCTGCATCTGCCACGCTCAGGTGCAGTGGCAGGTCGCGGCTGTGCGGCTGGTATGGCAGCAGTTGCTGCTGTTGATGTTGCTGTTGCTGATGTTGCTGTTGCCATATCCACAAATTGACGTGTGTTGCTGCTGGCAGTTGTTGTTGCTGTTGTTGCTGTTGCTCGTGGTTGTAGCTGCTGCTCATGGCCATTGCCATTGCCATTGCTGTTGCTGTTGCCATTGCTGTTGTTGTTGCCGTTGCTTGCACTCATTGTTGCGCGTTTGTTGAAACCAATTGATGCAAAATTTTGAACACTTTTTTTAAGTTTTTAAGTTTTATTTAATCTTGAGCGTGTTTTTTAAATTATTTTATTTAAGTGCTTCCAAAATATTTATTTATTTTTTTATTTTTAATTTTGTATATTAATTGTTTAAATATTTTATTAAAGTTTTAAAGTTGAAAATAAATTCTTTGTAGCTATTTTTTCATTTATTTTTAATTAAAATTTTATAAACATTTTTTTTTATTATTAATTGCATATATTAAATATTTTTTATTAGGTGTTTTAAATATTTTCGTTTAAATTGCAATAAGTTTTTAAATTCTTGTATATTTTATTTTTGTTTAATTAAATTTATTTATATTTTTTTATTTTTTTTTTAAAGTAAATTTACTATTTTTTTTTTAATTTATTTTATAAAAACTTGTTTTTTTTTAATTAAGTTGAATTTTTATTTTATTTATTCAAGTCAATTTATTGTTTTTATTTTAATTTATTTTATAAAAAAATTGTTTTTTAATTAATTTGATTTTTTATTTTATTTATTTAGGTCAATTTATTGTTTTCATTTTAATTTATTTTATAAAAAAAAGTTTTTTATTTAAGTTGACTTTTTATTTATTTTATTCAATGATATAAATTTTTATTTTTATATTTTTTTTAACTTCACTTTTTTCTTTAGTTTTTCTTTTTTTAATATATCAAAAAAAATCTTTTCCTATTTGCATAAATTAATAAATTCTTGAACTTTTTTTATTTATTATTATTAATATATTTAAAAATATACTAACTGTCACTATTTATTTTATTTTATTATTAAATATAATACTTTTTTTACTTTGAAGTGCTTTATTAAATATAAATTATTAATGAATTAATTTTATATTTTAGCTCTGATTTTTTATTATTTTTATTTATTATTAATATTTTTATTTAATTGTTTTTTCTTTTTTAATATTTTAATTATTTTATTTTCATATTTAGTTAATTGTACTTGTATTATATAACATTTTTATTTATTTCTTTTTTATGCAAACATTTTTTAAATATTTTTTTTTTTTCATTTCCTTTTAGCACAGTTAAACACATGAGTTTTCATATACTTTTCACTACATTTCGCACTGTTGCACATGAGAAGAAAGCAAAAAAAAACAAGTAAAGGTTTTCGATTGAGATAGGCCACTTGGTTATCACAGTGTTGTTGGTTAGTGCATTGATAAGGCTCTTCACACTTTGAGAGTACAAAGAAAAAAAATGGGAAAAAAAATCACACAAATCAAAAAAAAAATTGAAGTTTGAATTAGCGCGCGGCACACTGAATTGCAATGAATGCCACACGCATGCACTCACACACACTCACACACTCACACACACACACACACTCGCACACACTCACTCACACACACAGTGAGAGAGAGAGTCGTCGCTAGCCGCTGACTGGGCCGCTGCTGTTATCAGTCAGAGCCACGTGCTTAACGGGCCGCGTGCCACAATTGTATGAACTCTGCGGCGCGTTGTTGACAATGCCGCAGCGCCAACAGCCGCAGCAGCAACGAACTGACAGCGAGAGCGACAGAGAGAGAGAGAGAGAGCGAGCGAGCAAGTCACTAGCGAAACTCATGCACACGCACACGCACGAAGTCATTCGCGCTGTTAGCTGCGTGTGTCTGTGTGTGTGTGTTGTTAACTGGGCCGACGAGCTGGCTAACAGGAACTGGGGGCCAGACTCGCGCTGTCTGCCAGCGCGTTGTGACTTCTTCAAAAAATGCCAAACAATTGGCCAGAAATCTAAGCCAAAAGCAGCGCAGACAAACCACTTGAGGCACACACACACACACCGACACACACACATATACACACACACACACATACACACACACACATAGTTGTAGTTGTTGTCGTGTTCGGGCTCAATTTCGGGAGTGTTTCGGTTCAGTTGAGTTCACTTCATGGCTAACTTAACTAAATGCCGCGCTGCAGCATGAGTAGCAGCAATACACTAACACACACACAGACACACCAATACACACACACACACACATACTCGACTTTAACTCAACTCGGCTGCTCATCGGCTGGCAACTCGTGAACTCTGACAAAGCTGTGACTGTAACTAATGTATTATTGTTGCTGTTGTTGCTGTTAGTTTAATATGTTGTTGCTGTTGCTGTTGTTGCTGTTGCTGCTGCTAGTAGCCGAGGCGGCAACATTTCAATTCGGATTTAGCGAATCGTGCGGCTGTTCCGCCTGCCTGTTTTTTTTTTTTTCATAGTTGTTGTTCGCCTCGTCCTCAGCAGTTGCTCTTTTTCCTTTTTCTGTTGCCCACCTCCTAGACACACACACACACACACACACACACACACACATAGATATATATATACTATATATAGAAATATTATTTTTTCCTTTTTATTTTTTTGTTGATTTCGTAACAGTTAATACTATGCTGTGTGTAGAGCAGCTGCTGCTGTTGCCATAAAGCAGTCGTTTATTCAACTGCTGCTCCTGCAGGTCAAATCAACAACATCTGCAACATTGTCAACAACAATATCTGCGACTGCAACTGCTGCTGCTGTGACTGCAACTGCTGCTGCTGCTGCTGCTGTTGGTCACATTTAACCTCCATATGCATTTATGTATAAGCACACACTACAGGCAGTCATATATCTTTCAGCATATATTGCCAAGCTGTGACAGGCAATTGCTTTTAATTGTGATATATATGATATATGAATTTTTATTACCGATTTAGTCTAGTATATAGTATATTGTAGATCTTTAAGAGAAAATTGTGATTCGTTTAGATTAGTTTGTTGATTAATTGTAAATAAGAATATTAAGCTATGAGCAGCTCATTTGTTAAACAATTTCAAGAATATATCATGATAGAACAGGTAGATTCTTGCAATCGTTTCTCACATGAGCTGGCATGGCATAATAGCATGGTTTAATATTGCTGCTTAGAATTGCGCATGGCGCCTATAACTGTTCCATCTTAAGTCTTGCCCACCTACAACCAGTTGAGAATTCTATGCCTGAAGCTTTATAGATGCTGCTAAATAACATCGTTCTATCAAAGCTAAACAAAGCTGCCAATTTAGTAGATTTGCAAATTTACTTAAATCTTTTTCTAATATTTTCTAAAGTACAAAATTAGCTAAAAATTCGAGTGATTCAGGGCTTAAACGACTAAGAAATAGCCTGTATCCTGTGTAAAACTGCAAAGAGTTAGAACTCATTGTGAACTTCTCGTAAAGAAATGATAATTTTTTATCTATTCTTAGGAAATGGAATAAGTAATCGAAAGAAAGAAAAGGAAAATATGATAAGCTGGCAAAGCATATGGCATAAAAATATATATAAATATAAAATATATATATATTTAGTATGTCAACTGCACAGAAGCTCGTCTTGTTATCAATCATATATTTTCTTCAATTTCATTCAGTTCAGTATTTAGAATAATAATATTTATATATATTATAGCGAAGCTTTTTAATAATTTTAAAATTAAATGTACATATTCCATATACCCACATATACAAAATATTATATTACCACCAGAGTAGACATAAGTTTAGTATTTAGTTTTCAGTTGCAGTTTTTAAGTTTTATATGGGGTTTTTTATATACATTTTTCCCACTCTCATTTATGTTAATTATATTCTTACATTTATTGTAATTTATACATAGTTTAAATAGGAAAGGTCAAGGGCCTGTACTTTTAATTATACATATTAAACACTAACACTTGTGTAATACATGAATTCATCAAATAAAGTGTCTCATATAATAATAATAATAATAATTATTTGAAATTGATTAAATTTATAAATTTACTCCTGCCTTTTTATATTAGCCATCAAATTCTAATGCTCATTGTTCCATTACTATAAATGTTAAACGAAATAAAGAAACGTTGAACAAAATTTACATTGCATACCAAACAGTCCAACATCATAATATAGAGTATCAGAACACAAAGTCCACAATCAATTAAAAATTTTCTCTTTCTTTCGTTGTTGTGTGAAATATATTAATACAAGAAAAACAAACAGCCTTTTGATGAGTTTTTATACTCGTCCAGTAAGTGAAAAGAGTATATTAGATTCTTTTTTACAATGTCCAGTTAGCTGTGCAACAGTCTGATCGTAAACCCTTTCGCCGCAAATGAAGCTAGAGCTACTACTAGAAGCTACTCGTTGATGCCCTTGTCTTATAAAGTCTAAAGATGTTCCCTATACGTTTACTAGTGGCTTGGTAACTAGGTAATTACTATAACTGTTATAACATAAAGGTTATTATTCAAGTTGCCAGAGACTTGAAATTGGAATATATAGACATATATATATTTCTTGTTAATAGATATTGAAGTACTGTTAGGCAATCTTTGATTACTGGCTCTAGAGCTATAAGAAAAAAATATACTTGGCTGGAATCGTTTGGTTTAAAACAAGTTTTCACCAAAAATGTGAATGCACATCTACTTATATATTGTATATATATATATTGGGTCGTTCACTAAGTAATTTCGTTTTATGACAATAGCTAATCTTATTGATTTTTTTACCCTTATATTTTTGAAAAGATGATATAGTAAGGCTTGTTTGTAAAAATTGTTGTTAAATTTGTTGGAATAGTTGTGGATTGGTGCCCTATCGAAGATGGAAGATCAAAACAGAATATTCGGCACTCTTTCCTGTTTTAGTAATATATTATATAGTAAATATATCTACGATCCTGAAAAATTGCATAAAACTGTATCTTCTACAGTTTTAGAGCTAGATTCTTCAAATTTATCACATTAGTAACTGTTCAGATCTTTAGAAACCAACAAAAATGATTGATCCATTAGGGGAGTATCAAATTGGATCTGACTATATAGTATTTGGTACAAAATTTGTTATATTTTGAATACTATTGATACCAGCGAGACTAAATGAGCTGTATCTTCCACAGTTTCAGATCCCTAGCCCTAAGATTCGAAAGTTGCGCTACTGCAGACTGCTTCCAAGGATTAACCAAAAATACAATGCAATATATACATATACATATACATAACATAACATATAGCTGAGCTCCAGCCAAGTTGGAAAATTAAATAACTGCAGATTATCCCTTAAGATGTAACAACAATGATTTAACAGTTTTGGGAACTTGAACGAGTATTACCCAGTCGGTGTGTTCGATGGTAATACGCAAAAGAAATTGTCCACATAAAAGGCCAATGCAGCTTATCTCTCATCAGGAGATTTCCATAGTAGTTATATCTATATATATATATATATATATATATATATATATATATATATATATATATATATATATATATATATATATATAATACGTATATATATAACATATATATATACATTCATATCATTCTCTATATGTTTTATTTAAGATATGCTACTTATTATTTTGACCGCACACAAAGTGAACTCAAAAGAAGAAGAAGAAGAAGAGGAAGAAGAAGGAAGTAGTTGTAGAGGAAGCCAACGCAAATATAGTTAATGCTTGATGCTTGGCATGGCCAACGCGTCGCATGCGCAATTTGTTGAATTGATGTGACGCATACGCAGCGTGGCGCAGCGGGGGCGCAGAGCGGGGCTTCTTGTTGGAGGCAGTATGAGTGAGAACGTGTTGGGATCATAACAAATATGCAAAGCACTTCTATGTGCATTTCATATGTTGTTTTGCCTGCCTGTCAAAGCAAATTGACAGTGTCATAGTAAAGAGTTTTTTTTTCCATTTTAGTTGATTTCCATAAATTTTCTTTTTTTTTTCTTTTTACTGTGCGATTCTTTTTGCCAGGCTGTTGTTGTTGTTGTTGTTGTTGTTGTTGGTATTGTTGGTTCGCTTTGCGTTTTTGCGGCAACCTTCATGGCTAATAAGCAGGCTGGCAGCAGTCACGGCACGTGGAATAAACTGACTTTTACTCCAACGAGAGCGGACGACAGAGAGAGAGAGAGAGAGAGTGAGAGAAAGGGCGTGCTTGTGTGTGTGTGTGTGAGAGGCAACAGAAATATTGATCAAATTTTTGTTTGTCAGCGTTGCCACAACAGCAAATGGGACAAATGAATTGGTGGGACAACCCCCCACCCCTGCTCACTGCTCACTGCTCACTGCTCAGCAGCGACAGAGCGAATGTCAGGCAAACAAACAAATAAATTCTCAGCGCCCACCCGCTCACTGTAATGGATCAGCAGGCAGGCAGGCAGGCAGCTACCCACACACCCTCCCCTCTCCCCTCTCTCTCTGACTTAACATGCCCCCTGCCACGCCTCTTAGACAACCGCTGGGAGGCTGCCTCTGAGCAATCTCCAACTGCAGCTGGCGATGACGCTTTGCATTTGACATAAGCAAACAGCAGCAGCTCGCCTTCTGTCTCTGCCTCAGTCCCCCACCTATCTCCCTCTCTCTCTGGCACTCGCCTGCTGCTCTTGTCTGAGGCACATACAATGGCAAAACGATTTTCGTGCTAAAAATAACAAAATTGATGGCGTCTTTTAGAAACCCCCTACCCAAGCGCACACACACACACACACACACACACAGACACGAACGTGGCGCACTTGCATGTGTCCGCGTGTGCTCCATAAAGCTAACAACAACACGAGGGCCATGTGGGCGTTAAGGGCGGGGCAGTCGTCTATCGGCCAGCTGGTCATGGCCACGGTGAAGGCAAAAGCAAAGAGCACAAAACACAAGCAAATCAATTAAAAAATTTTGCGTTAAGCGCAACCAAAACAAAGACATCGCCTCGACAAATACTCACAAACTTGATTTGTGGACTTACGAACTTGCAGACCCCCTCCCCTCCCCTCCAGCCCCTACCTTCGGACTACCCCCCCTTGACTGTATGAGTGGCAAGTGCTTGCTTGGCTTGGCGCAATTGGCCCATTGCAATACCACTTGATGGCATTCTTTCGTGCCGTTTGACATTTCCGGCTGTGATTTTCATGACTTGCCAACTTCAACTCTGCGGCGGACTCATTATGCTAGACTCTGTCAGTTAGCCAAGAGCCAAAAAACACCAAACTTAACATCAGATATGTATATATATATATATATATTCATATATAAATATGGAAATATAAGTCCAGCATTGCCAACAATTAACTGTTTTTGCTGGTAAACTGTACTTTAAGCGAAACAGTGTTGCACAACGTCAACAGCTTTATTAGGGCAGAGTATTTAAGCGATTCTGGCTTATATCAGAATTAAAATTTAAATAAAATCTCATTTAAATTTTATTTCAAAATTTTATTTCAAAGTTAAATAAAGTCTCATTTAAATTTTAATTCATATAAAGGTCGGAATCTCTCAAATGTTTTGCCCTAATAAAGGTTTTGACGTTGTACAACACTGTACAGTTCGCCTTTAAAAGAATCTTATATAACATTAATAATACTAATATATATTATTAATATGAAAAATACATTCACAGTCTTTATATACGTTAAGATAAAAACAAATTTAAAGAACATCAATAATATATTCCTATTTTATGTTATTATTCAGTTGATTTAAGTTCTTTAGAGTTTTTCTCCTGTTCATAATCTCCTGTAATATTTTCAAAATGTCTTTTTAAAGATACTGTCTCCTAACTAACGATAATTTGATCGATTTTTCTCAATTGACCTATCGATTGCAGTAAATTAATAAATATAATTTGAAGTAATAAAAATGAAATTTGAAATATATTTTATTATATCTATTTATTTATCTACAATTATTATTATACCCTGAACCCATTAAAAATGGGAAAACAGGGTATAATGGTTTTGTTAAAATGTATGTAACAGGCAGAAGGAGGCGTGGCAGACCCCATAAAGTATATATATTCTTGATCAGCTCGACGAACTGAGTCGATATAGCCATGTCCGTCTGTCCGTCTGTCCGTCTGTCCGTCCGTCCGTCTGTCCGTATGTTTGAACGCGTCGATCTCAGAATCTATAAGAGCTAGAGACTTGAAATTTTTTATGTAGATCCGTGTATAGCACGCGCAGATCGAGTTTGTTTCAAAAAATCGATAAATTTGATCGTTTTAAAGTTATCGATTTAAAACGTTATTGAAATGCTGTTATAAATTTATATCTTCCACATCTTTAGAGCTAGAGTCTCCAAATTTTGTATTTAGTATAATGTGGAGTTTATACAATTTTGGTTTTTGTTATATTTTGGATGCCACGCCCCCTTTCCTTCCCTTCCCCCCAAATTTGTAAAAGCCGTATTTCAAGTACTAGAGACTTGTGCTTTGGAAAATATACACATATAAATGACATAATCACGCTCTGAAAGTTTGATTAAGAAAGTCCATCTTCAAAAGAATTTATTGAACAATTCATTTCCCATAGTAAAGCCTATGAGCGCAGCCCACGCTCAGTCGCTGCGCTAACTGCGCAGTCAGCAGAGCGCGTGCTTATGCGTATGTGTATGTGTGTATGTGTGCGCATGTATTGCTTGTATATATGTATATGTTAAATAAGCATAGAATGTTTGGAGTATCGGCTCCTCGCAGGGTTCAGGGGATCTCCTAGTCGGGTAACGCCGACTAGAGTTTTCTTACTTGTTATAATTATTTTTATTATATTTGAAATATATTTTAATATATTTATTTATTTATCAACAATTATTATTATAATTATATTTATTTATCAACATATCTTGTAATATCTTGATATAGGTATATTTAAATATTGTATTTAGTAACTAAAGATTAGTTGATCGACTTTTATTGATAGATATATCGACTGAAGTAAATCGATATTTATCAATTAAAGCGATAGTTTTGATTATTGTTGAAAATATCTTGTGATATCCACAATAAATATTTGTTAAAGAAATTCATGATTTATTTATCGATTGTTATTGATAAATTTATCAAATAATGATATAATGAACTGATAGTTAAAATGAAGTTATTTAGTGACTGGATCAATAAATTTTGTAAAATCTGCCAAAAATATTTTTTCTAACAGATGTTTGATTTATCGGCTATTTATAAATTTATCGATAATTGTAAATTACAATATATCGATTGCTATAGAATAGGTTAATAGCTGTATTTAATTAAATTTATCAATAGGTTTATAATGGTATGCCAGTTTTTCTCGCTGAATTATTATAAGTACTCAATTTGATTTAATATAAGTTTATCGATTGTTGTCAATTGTTATTGATGGCTTTTGATTTGGTAACAATAACAATAATTTTAAACAATATCAATAGTAATCAAACAATATAAGCAATATCAATATTAATAATAATATGATTTAGAATATTTATAGTAATAAAAGTAAATAGCCTTTTTTATCGATAAATGAACAATCGATAATCTGTTATGCTTTAAAGGTAAGTAATATTATGTTAGCTTGTCTGAATATATATTTAAGATATAAATCACTTCAAGCACAAATACTAAATAATTAAACTTTTATAGTTTTAGTAGAGAATGAAGGATTAGTGGATAACCTTTGACTCCGAATCGAGCTGCTGTTGTAAATGTTAAAGCTACAAATATGCGACCTGCTTCCAAATCTTATGATAAATGTATGATTAAAACCAAAACTCCAAGTCTATGGCAAATGTTTAAGCAGGGGTATTAAGACTTATGCTCACTTATATGTAAGAGGCTGAAAGAGGTATAGCCAAGCCTCAAAATTGATGGATATACTTAATACAGGATGAATAGCCGAGTAGATCAAGCACTAGCTGTCTACCTTTCCCTCTGTATGAATGTGTCAATCACAGAAAGTATAAAAACTAATGATTGATTAACGAAATTATATATCAATTATCAAAATGCTCTGATTTACTTGCAACATCAGATCGAATAGCTTTGATATTGCTAGCTTATAAGTAGAGCTCTCTTAGAAGTAAAAACTAGCTTCAGATAGTCAAGCTTATGCTTAAGGTCAAAATATTAATTAATCGATATATTTACATCATTTTAAAGTTATCCTGCATGACAAACTGCTTTTGTCTGCCGTAGTCATTGCCATGCGATTGGTTGATTGGTTGGTTGATTGGCCGCACACACACAGACAGATACACACACACAGATACACACACAAAGCAATTCATACACATGCAAAAAAAAAGAAACGACAACAACAAAAGAAATTTTTTAAAACAAACTTTTTCTTCTTTTTTTTTTTAGCATATTTTATACAGAGATTGGCATTCTAATTGAGTTGCGTTTGGAACTGGCTTTGGGCAGTGATTATTTGGCCGGGCTAAGACCTAGCCTAGGCCTGGGCCTGGGCCTGACTTGGGCCTGACTTGGGCTACCTCTTCTTCTTGTGACGCATCTCAGCTGGCGAGCGCACATTGGGCGCCGCGTGCATAATTCCCGACACCAGCTTTGTAGTTTTTGACTCCCGCCCTGCACCGCAATTACAACAACAACAACAACTGCGATTGGCAATGCGAATTACAACAACAACAACAACAACAACGACAACAGTGTGAAAAGCGCGTCGATGTGTACGGGCGCGCGCGCCTCTTTAAAATGTCACAAATGTCGCAAATAAACAACAAAAAGTCGCGGGTCCCCGATTGCCTTTGCAGATGGGCTAGGAGGGGAGGAAGGTGGGCTAGGAGGGGGCGTGGTGGGGTTGACGAGAGCGTCTGTTAGCTCGGCTCAACGATCGTTGACAAAGGTTTTTTCGCTTTTAGTTTCTAATTTAATTTTCAAACCTTGTCTTTGGCCCCTAGCCGGAAATGAAAGAAAGCTCACAGCGAGAGAGACAGAGAGAGGGGGAGAGACAGAGAGAGAGAGAGAGAGAGAGAGAGAGAGAAGTAGAGAGTACACAAAAAATATGAGTGCACAAGTCTCTCGCAACACATGCTCAATGTCCAAAGAGCAACATGAGGTGCAGAGACGTGGCAGAGACGTGGCACAAGAGGGGCGCTGGGGGGGTGGCCCTCCAAAAGGGGGCTGCTGTTAACACGAGCGACAAGCACGCGCGCTTGTTAGCGCATTTTAAGCTGCGCTCAAGGCCAAACGTTTGGCCGCTGTCCGTGCTTAATAATCGGCCGCAATATGGCGCAAGCCCAACCCCAGACCCTAACACAAAAGACACAGACAAAACCCTTAACCTTAGCCAACCCTCTCATCACAGCTACCAACAACAACAACAACAACAATGAGAGCTTGTCTTATGCATATGCAGCGTTAATTGGCTGCAAGTGGCAATCGATGATGACAAGTGGCAAAAACATAACTGTAAAACACACACACACACATACAATACACATACACACACACACACACACACACACACACATTCAATGCTTATCATTTTGGGTCTTTCAACAATTTAGAGACAAAAGGTAAAAACATTTTACAGGCTTGACTGACTAAATAAGTGTGCCAAGTAGCAACTGGCAACTGGCAGTTGGCAGTTGGCAACTGGCAACTGGCAGGTGGCAGTTGTAACGGTAAAAACAGCTCAGGTTGACAACTATTGAAGTGGCTTCCATATTTCAGCATTTCAGTCAAAGTCAAACTTGTTCACATTTCGAATTTCACTTGAAAAGGCAAACAGTTATTTAAGCCGCTTTATTGAGTTAAGACTGTTGTGATTCAACTGAAGTGCTTGAATAAATATTTGCCTAAAGGTAAATAAATTCTTGTCGTATTATTGTTATTGGTTCATGATACCGAATCGGTAGAGTTTATAGAATGCATTGCTGAAGGGAAATCTAAATATTTTGGTTTAGGTTTATTTATTTATTTATTTATTTGTTATTTATGGCTAGAAAATCTATCATGTGTTGGTCTGAGCCATGATTGTAAAGTAAAGTTTCCATGTTTACGAGAAAATCAATTTTCAAGAAAACATTTCAACTATAAAAAACTAGACACAGAGAGCAGATCAAAGTCGAGGCATAACTAAAAGTAACTTCTAGACAAGTTAGCTTTAAGAATCAATAGAAAATACTTCATATTTAGTATTAGGGAACCATAAGAGTGCTCTAATCGGGAATGACTGACTAGATTATACCCTTAGCTGAGCGAAGAACAGTATACAAGATAAGAAGTCTTCACTGAGCTAAGGGTATCTCCTAGTCAGGCATTCCCAACATGCTTATGAGCACATGCTCATAGATTGATATATATTAACATCTATATATTAACATCTATCAAAGAAGCAAAATTCACAGCATAAATAATAATAATAATAATAATTATAATATATATATGTATGTATGTAATATATATCAAAATTTTAGTTATATTTTGTAGTAAATTAGGTGGAAAGCATCCCAAACAGAAAATATTCATAAACTGTGCATTGATCACAGATAAATATATGTATGAAAGATTTCAAATCTTAAGCTTAAATGGCATTCAAGTTATTCAAGCATGAGCAGGTTATTGACGGCCACCTCCTGAAGTGGACTGCAGAAGAGCAATGGGGGATTCATGATCATCCCCAGCAGCAAATCAGCGAGTATGGATATAGTAGAGTATAGATATAGTATAGTATAGATATAGTATAGTAGAGTATAGTATAAAACACTTTTGCCCTATGCTCAAAATACAAGCCGTGGGAAGCCATTACAATAGATAAAGATCATCTGTAAGAATTCTGAATAAAAGACATCGCTCTTCCGAGTGACGATCAGCTGCATCTCAAACACGAGTTATGCTTAGAAAACAAGGTCCCAATATCAATATTTTTCGATACCAAGACAATCAGTTATCGATAAAAACATAGAGAAGCTTATAAATATGAGTTAAGAGCTTTTATGCAATATATGTAATATTTGCCCAAAATAACTTTCTGTATTTTAAATATCATTCTACTCTCACTCTACTCTCACTCTATTCTCACTCTACTCTTATTCTACTCTCACTCTACTCGCACTCTACTTACTTATAAGTTAACACCCCCCACCTCACCCAACAGCGAGCAGAGTATAAGCCTCAAGGAGCTAACACTAGGGTGACCACATGGGCCTCAGGCCATTCCGGGACGGTCGACGACTTTGTTGCAAAAAAACTGCTTATCTGCGCTGGTTTCCTCAAAAAAATTCTTCACTTGTCTTGACAAAAGCGCAACATGTCCCGGAATTCCAGGACGGATGGTAACCCTAGCTAACACATCCATGGAGCTGGCTTGCAGTCTGAGACATTATGCAAGTATTTTTAAAGACTAAATGTACTTAGAACAATATCAATAAGAACTTAGGATAAGAAGAGCACTCCAATAATCTAAAGCAGAACAAAATTGTAAATTGTTGGAAGTTCATTGGGTTCAACAGTCAGTGAGAAGTCTTTTCAAATAGAATTATTCTCGGCACAATATTAAAAATTTATGAAATTAAATTAAATTAAAAAAAAAAAGTAAATATCACTAAAATTAGTTTTGATTTAATTTCATTAATTAATAAATTAAATTTTATATACAAAAATATATATATTTTAAGTTTCATATCTCTAGCGCATTCAATCAGAAGGACAGACAGACCAGAGACGACTGAACCAACTGGACATTGTCTCAGCAGCCTGAGTTGATCAGTAATTTCTGGGCCGAAATTCGTTAATTTTTTAGTTTTTTAAATAAAAAAAAAAAGTATCAGTCATAGTTTTAAAAAAATTGTTGTAAATTGTTTATAATAAATGTGTTTTTGTTAAAAAATAAAATTTTATCAATATCATAGCTACAAGTCATTATTTTTCTCAATCAAAATTTTGCATTGTGCAAAGTTTTTCTGGTAAGTGAATAAATATATTTAAAAGTGGTTTGCCACGCCTCCTCTTAACTTTTCTGACCCCATTTTTCTTAACTCTTAATATTTACTATTTTATCTGCAGATACTTCCTATAATTTCTACCTCTTATTGCTTAATGATTTGATTTAACGCTTCTCACATCACTTGAAATCAACCCTAAACTAAGTCCAAGTCCAGCTAATTCCCTCTAATTTAAAGCGTTTATTCTCTTCTTTTTCCTCTTCTGTCTGCCTGCCATAAACTCATCTAGTTCGTATTGAGTTAGTAATTGAGTCGCTTTTCTCCATTTCCCAATCACTTTTCCAGCCAAGTCAATCTCACGCCCAGGCCCCAGGCCCCGCCTGAAACATAATCTCCGAGTGCTTAAGGCGAAATGCTTTCGGCAAGTGTGTTTACGCGTCCATAAATTATGCTGCGTATTTATTTTATTTGTTGCTGTTGATGTTTGAGTTTTTATAAATTTAATTGATATTTTCGATCTTTGCTTTTCTTGCTCTCTCTCTCTCTCTCTCTCAATTTTTTTAATAGATTTTTGAATGTTTCCATCGGCCCACACGACGTATGCGCAATAAACCAAAAAGCAATTAAATCGTAAATAAAGCAAATGGAAATAAAGAAGCCAGCGAATAAGATGCGATGCTAACTTTAGTAAACAATTGTTTATTTGTTAATTAAAGCATAAAAACATGCAATATTGCGAATCAAAAGGAAAAACATACAGAAATTATAGAAAATATGAAGGAAAAATAATCAGAAAAGAACAAAATAACTAAAGTTCTTGCATATGGCGCGCTGTGGATCGTAAATCGCTTGGAATTTAGCTAAACCTATGTAAATATTTAGAAAATAATAAAAAAAGAAAAACTTTTATTTTTCACCATTTTCTTTTTTTTTTATCAAGCGAAAGAGAAGGAAGACGAAGTAGAGGAAAGCGAAATGTGGTAGAGAAAGCAGCTGCAACTGCAAGAAGAGAGAGAGAAATGCAAACTCGACGTAGGCGCGGTGATGGGCGGTATGGCTAGATGTGGGCGTGGCATTCGGCAACATTTGCTGCTTACCTTGGCGCTTGGCTTAAGCTGCCGTGCGTCGTCGTGATGTGGGCCATGCAGGCGATCCATTAACTTACTCCGCTGCGCTTCACTGGGTCAAATCTACAGATATATATATGTATATATATGTATATAGTATATATATATAGTATATATAGATATATACATATATGTGATCCCTACATAGGGGTCTATATACAGCGGGTTTAGGGGCACATATTAGCGTGCATATATATATAAGTATATATATATATATATACAGATCTAGGCTGTTTTATGACATACACACACACACACACACATACACACACACATATATATATATATATATACTTGGCTGAGCTGTACATAAATACATTTAATATGTTACGTATACGTAATATGGTTATTGCTGTGGCTGTTATTCCTGTTGTTGTTGTTGTTGTTGCTGCTGCTGTGTCTAGCTGAGCGCATATATTTATGGGGCAGACATATAGACAGACGCCGCAATATATATATTTATTTATATTCAAATTCAAATGACAAAAGAAATGAAACGAAACGAAACGAAACAATTTTCTTTCTTCAGTTTTTTGTTTTTTTTTCATTTTTATTTGTTTTTTTCATTTATTTTTCACGAGCTGCAGACACGGGTCGACGGCGGCAACATTTGTCGCACACATTTTTCACATATTCAACAACAACAACAACAACAAGAGCAACTCATGAATTCCACACGACAACGAAGCTGTATGAAAGACGACAACGTGCTCAGCGAGATGAATGGAGGGAGAGAGAGAAGGAGCGGTGTGTGTAGGGGATGTGGTACGACTGTGTGTGTGTGTGTGTGTGTGTGTGTAGGTGGGGTGAGCTGTGGTGTGGGTAGGTGTGTAGGGGAGCGACGGGGAGCTGTGTGTAGTGAACGCGACGTCATTGGGCGACACTTTTTCACATCATTTACTTTTGGGCTTAATTGCCGCCTGCTGTTTGCATTGAACAACAAAAAACACTGCACGCACCGTGAGGCCGACGGCGGGCGGACGACACCAGCATTTGGACACAAGAAAAAAATAAAGAAGAAGTTGTTGCAAATTTGTGGAAAATATTTGTTGTTGGATCGGAGCGGCGAACGCGCACTGGACAGAGATTTCGCTCAACGGATTGCGGATTGTGAAGGCAAGTGCGAAGCGTTCACCGGCGTGCGAGTTACTGAAGATCGCCAGCGACGGCAGCGGCAGCAGCAGCAACAGCAGCAGCAACGGCAGCGACAGCAGCGACGGCAGCAGCAGCAGCAGCAGCAGCGACAGCGAACGGGTACGGTTTATGGACTACGGGCTACGGACTAAAAAGCAGACCAGGAGAAGGCGCTGCCAAAAGCAAAGGCGAAAATGTAGAAGGCGGCGTTGCCTCTGAGCAAATCCAGCGCATATCACTCATGTGTGTGTGTGTGAGTGAGTGAGTGTGTGTGTGTGTGTGTGTGTGTGTGTGTGTCTGCTCTTTGCACGCAAATTGTTTTGCAGCAGCCAACGTCAAACCGGCTAAAACTGCTCCACTGCGCGTTCATGCGGCTGAGGTTTACGTGATCGAAACAAGAATCAAGTTAACAAAGACAAATTAATAGTTAGTTGACTCTTCAAGAGGGAGAAAGAGATAGGGAGGGAGAGAGAGAGAGAGAGAAAGAGAACCAGTGAAGAAGAGTGAGCTAGAGAAAGTGAGCTAGGAAGAGCCATAGAAGTGTAGGAAAAACAGAAGCGGAGAGAGAGACAGAAATGCAGAGAGAGAGAGAAAATGAATTGGAGATAACGAGAGATAGGTGGATAAAGAGAGAGAAATGGAGAAAAATAAGAGAGAGAGGCGGAGAAAGAGAGAGAGAGAGAGAGAGAAAGAGAAAGAGTGCGACTATAAGATAGTGAGAGGAAAAGATGGATAGAGATGGATAGGTTGACAGTGATCGAGAGAGAGAAAGAAAGAGAGAGAGAGAGAGAGAGACATATTGAGAAAGATGGAGAGAGAGAGAGACACATGGAGAGAGAGAGAGAGAAAGAGAGAGAGAGAAAGAAAAACATATAGAAAGAGAGAAATATATAGCTGGAGATCAACATATATAAATATAGAGACAGACAAAGTGAGAGGGGGAGAGGGAAAGAGGGAGAGAGAGACATAGACAGAGACAGATGGAAATAGAAAGAGAGAGAGAGAGAGAAAGAAGGATGGAGATTGATATAGATGGAGATAGAAAGGCAAAAAAAGCCGCTTTACCAGCAACTTCCATATGTAACAAATAACCTCTTCATTGATTTATTAAAATAATCATAATGAACGAAAAATATGAGTAAAACAAGGTCTTCCTATATCCATTAAGAATTTATTTACATATATAGACACAGTTAGACTAGACTTGTCATTCCAGAAACAAAAACTTATATGTTAAGGTTAACAGAGAAAACCAATTAATCTAAAACTGACCATGAGTAACTCTCCATTAAGTGAAAATAAATGTAAGACTTCAGATGTTTCTTTACAAATCGGTGAATGAGACATCGAATGATTGATTCACATTGCTAAGGTATTTTCTGTAAATTGAATGAGATTTACTTACTGCTAAAGTATTTTCCCTAAATTCACTAAATGAGACTTACTCACGTAGCTTAGTTTAATCACCATAAAAGGCGACACAAAAGATTTTTATAAAAGAACTTGAGAAGAGAACTGTAAAAATTTTAAAGAGATTGTATCATATCATATCAAGATATCATATTGATATCATAATTTCAGTTATTTCTATCATGTTCTTCATAAAAGACAAAGATATATAAAATAAACAGATTAGGCAACAATAAATATTCACTTTACTCTTGCTTTTCGTGATATGTCCACACGTGTAAACGAAAGCAGCGTTTGCCGCACTTCAACCTTGTCGTCTCATCTCGAATTGCAGTTCAACTGCATTGAGCCAGAAAGGCCTCGGCCTTGTTGCTTAAGTGCTTAAGATAAAGCCTATTCAAATTGATCTTCGTCGATAGTTTTTGCAGATCTCTTATATAGGCAACAGTTGCCTATCATCAAAATGAGATCACAATCTGAGTGTAAAAATTAATTTTATTATTGTAATTTCCTGCTTAAATCAATATATGTAGCTTTATCATCATTCGTCATGTGTACATTAAGAGCGAATCATTTGCTATTTGCTCAACAGTTTAAGAATTACAGGAAAACATACCAAAGAGTTGTAAGAGTGTTTTAGTTGGGAGTGCTCGACTAGGAAATACCCAACAAGCCATGCGAAAACACACTTAAATTTTAGCTTTTTCACACTTTACTTGTAGCAAATGGAGAAGAGTAAACAAAATTGTCTCTTGATACTTTAAGCGCATAGAATTACCAAATTTGTTAACCCTAGATCTTAAAACCTTCAAGATATGCTCGACTGAACTATAAACACTTGGCTCAAATTATTTGATTGATCTTATGAAAACAAAAGATTATCGTTTATTTGAACTAAACTTGATCTGTGTAAGCTGTAGAACTTGAAGTCTATAGCTCTTATATAGGCTTCAAGTTCGGTGTGTATATTTGTGTATATGAAGAAATGTATAGACCTATAGACCTATAGAGAATGAATGGTTTAACGTAACAAAGACATTATTCCATCTGCGCCCACTTGCAATGCCTTCAAAGAAACACTTTATAAGCAATAATCTATGATTAATGGGACAAAATTAAAATTGAAATTGAAATTGAAATCAAAGAGGTCTATAAATAATTATAATGCCTTCTATATAGCTATATATATATATATATATATGTATATATATGCTTATCTAGTATAAGTGCAATTGACCCCATTCACTGATTGATGACTGCATAAAACAGTTCAAGGCAAACAAATTTAATTAATTATTCGCAACGAGAATAATGAAATCAAATGAAAGCGGTGAAAGAGAAAGAAAATTTCAATTTCATTTTCATTTTTATTGATATTTTATTTCAATTATAATTCCGAGCTGGCTTAAGCTGTCAACATTTGACATGAGCTTGGATTAGTTCTTAGTTAAGACCAACAACTAGCTTATGTTAGTTGGGCAATATTATTATATAATGTAATGTATTATATAAAGTAAAAGATTTTATGTTTATAAATATATTATTTTATTTATAAATATATTATAATATATGTTTATAAATGTATTTATAGATTATAAGCTTTAACTTTATCTTAAGGCTTCCATAATCTATCTATGGCTTCCATGATCTATTCCAAATTCGAAGTTTGAACTCATGTTCCAATTAAGGTATTGTCGCAAAGGTATGTATGAGGCAATAACACTCACAGCTGAGCCTTCCTTAGAATTTATCCATTTAACTCTTTCCCTATGTCAGCCTGACTCTCTTTCTCCCTCTCTCTCTCTCTCTCTCTCTCTCTCTCTCTCTCTCTCTCTCTCTCTCTCTCTCTCTCTCTCTCTCTCTCTCTCTCTCTCTCTCTCTCTCTCTCTCTCTCTCTCTCTCTCTCTCTCTCTCTCTCTCTCTCTCTGCCAACTTAATTTGTCCATCCCTTTATCTGTTCCATATTGCCTCCAGGCTTTAATTAGAATATGAGTTCAACTATTGAACTTTAGCTTATCCATCCCTCTATATGTCTTAGCTAAGTCTATCTACCTATCTAACTGTTTCCCTATGTCCACCTGACTCTCTCTCTCTCTTTCTCTCTTTCTCTCTTTCTCTCTTTCTCTCTCTCTCTCTCTCTCTCTCTCTCTATCTCTCTCTCTCTCTCTCTGCCCACTTCATTTCTCCATTCATCTATCTGTTCTTCTATCTATTAATTCGTCAATTCATTTGAAACCCTTAAATTGCTGGAAAATTTATTTTTGAACTTTTCAAATTCTCTCTTAGCAGACGCACATCAAAAATTGCTTCAAGCAATCGATAAACTTTCATGTTCTTATGTTATCGAGCTAAATTCGATATTAAAATTTAGATTTTTTGAAAATATCTCGAGCATTTTAGGACCTAAATTTGCTAAGCAAATGATTTTGAAGCATAAACAGAACGAATTTTAGCCAATAAAAATCAAGTAAGGATGCTTGACCGACTGCAGAATACCCGTTCATAGTCAAAAATTAGCTAAATACATTTAAAAATCAAAATTTTCAGATGTAAAACACCCGAGATTGAGCGTATTGAAAATATCTAAGCACTTCAGACTGAGAGAGGCACGAAGAGTAAGATGGAAATGCCACAAAACTAATATACTCTCATTTAATTTACTATATATTTCATTTAAATAATATGCCTCAAGCAAACACACTTCGTTCAGGGTATTTCCAAGTCAATCAGTTCCTATTAGAACAAACTTACATTTGTTTTCCGATGGGCTAGCTAGCTATATACATATATATATATACATGAATACATCTGTGCATAGACTTTTGTCACGTATTTGTTTAGCCCAATGAAACATTCATTCAGCGCACAAATTGGAAAACTATCGATTAGACAAAGTTATGGGCAAATGGCAAATGAGTAAACTTGAATGAGCAAACATCTGCTGCTTAAGCAAAAGTTAGCCAAATATATATACATATATAAATTGCAGAGAAATCGGCGAGGCGGGCCGATCTTGCATGGCAAATGGCAAATGACGCAAAAAAACAATTAGAGAAATTTTGCAAAATGCACAAATTTCTGCACTATTTACTTTTTTCTCGATAGTTTATGGTTAATTTATCGTAAGCAAACGTCAATGGATGTGTCAGACAGACAGAGAGAGAGAGAGGGAGATAGAGAAAGTGAGAGAGAGAGAGAGAATGGGCAATAGTTGAGTACTTCCAGCTAAATCTTTTAGCATATTTTTGTTTTCATGAGTTATTAATGCGTTTTATAGCACAACAACAACAACAACAACAACAACAAGTGGGCTAAGTGGCAGGCAACAGAGCAGCAAACGAGCGACCTTCACTCGCATTTTCCATTTTCCATTTTCCATTCAATTTCAATTTCAATTTCAATTTCCCACTCGCTCGCACATTGCGTAAATGTTGCTCAGATACTTTTCTAGTGGCCACAAGAGATACGCAGATACATCCATCCATCTATCGAGCTATCTATCATCTGAACAGCGGAGCTGTTGCCTTGTTTTCGTCAATTGTCGACAATATCGCTTTATTTGTTTCAAAAGCCAAAAGCCAAAAGAAAAACAACAACAAAAAACATTGCGAGCAAAACGAAATAATTTTCAAATAATTTTAATGCATTTTCATGCTCAAGCATCGCCGATTGATTTGCTGTTGATTTTTGCCAGAAAAATGATTTGAACCAAGCCAGAGGAATACCCATGGAAAATGTGGGTATGTGGGGTATATTGTTTTGTTGTGTATTGATATGTGTCAAGTAGGCGTGAAGCAGACTCTATGATTCCATGTGTTTGTATATATATTGATGATCAGCTTGGGCAGGTGATTTGAGGTGTTCATGAATTTGTAGAGATCGAAAGAAAGAAATATGAAATTTTGATTATATATTCTGGTATATATACAATTTGAGCATATCAATGCCATTTTTTCTCGATAATCTTTGTCATTTCCGTGTTATCGATAAATATCTATACATTTGCTTGTTTTTTTTAGGCATAACTTAAATACTATGAGATACTAGAGATCAAAAACTTATACATAGTTTTCTCTTATCAATAAACATATGATGATTGATTTGCTGTTGATTTTTGCCAGAAAAGTGATTTGAACCGAGCCAGAGGAATACCCATGGAAAATGTGGGTAGGCGGGGTATATTGTTTTTTTTTTGTGTTTTGATATGTGTGACGTGAGGCAGACTTTATGATTACTGAGTTTGTATATATATTGTTGATCAGCTTGGGCAGGTGACTTGAGCTTTTGTAGAGTACGAAAGAAAGAGATATAAAACTTTGAATATATATTCTTGTATATAAAGTATATTTTTGGCATTATTTCTCGATAACTTATGATACTTTTTTTGGGTTATCGATAAATATCGATATATTTACTTGTTTTTTTAAAGCATAACTTGAATACTATGAGATACTAGAGATCCGTAATTGATATATAGTTTTCTCTTATCAATATGCAAATTATAAATATTTTTGATTTTGGATAGTTTTTACCTCCATTTACTACAAAATAGAACAAAAAAGTATTTCAAATACTTGAGTCTACTCCATACTATACTATATATTATTATTTATATATTTATATTAATACCCTGGAAATTTCATTTAAAACGTATATCTTGAACCGAAATTATTCAATATTTCATTTCAGCGAATGGGTATCAATACGTAGACCAAAAACAGCCGCTTCATCACATGAATATGGTTTGGTATATATATATATATATATATGTGACTAGGAAATACCCTATATATATATAGATATATATATATATAGATATATAAAAGAATTGCAGCACGACGCTCATACACACACATTCACACACACACACACACACACACACACACACACACACACACACACACACAACAAACAACAGCTCTGGTACACACCTAGTCAGGGTATTTCCTAGTCGATCACATCCGTTTTTCAACTCATTTCGACTAGGTGAAGGCGTTAGCGTGGCGTGGGCATGGCCTTTGGGGCAACGAGCTGTTGATGGGTGCGAATGGATCAATTGCAGTGCACAGCAGAGCTCAGCCGCGCTCAGCCTCTCAACTGAGTGTGGGCGTGGCCAGGCGAACAAAATGTGTTTTGTGTATCTGTTTCGATATTCATATTTAATTGAGTCTTTTTGGCATTTGAATAGCTTATTTATGATTTGTTATTTGTTATTTGTTTGTTCGACAAGTGTATTTGGCTCCCATTGATTGATCGATCGAATCTGCGCACTTGATTGATGCACGCAGCATGGCAGGTGCAACAACTTTCGCTTTTGCTTACATTCGTGTTACAGTCGAGTCACGAAATGAAATAGACGAGCGAAGGGTTCATATTAGAGATAGATATGTATATGGGGGATATATAGCTATGATTGACTATATAATTCTTTCTCTCTCTATCTCTCTCTATATGTCTATCCATCTCTTCTAAAAGGCCTTTAGTTAACACAGAAATGCTGTTTTAGCGTTACTTTTTCAGGATATGGCGATGGACTTCTATACATCATATATCTCTATAGGAGGAATCGGTTAGCAGCATGTATATAAGTATTCATTTTGTATCAAATGAGTTTCAGTTAGCTTTTTTGTGAATCTGCAACGCTTGTGACGTCAGCACTGACACAATAACCCTTTAATAACAAATAAAAAGCCAGGAGGCGTGGCTAAGCTGAGCGGAATTGCAAAAGCAACATGACTAAACAACATGTTTGCAATACATATGCAAGCAACATGTAGGCATCAACTACAATAAGACAACATGTTGTAGAGAAAGCACGATAGCTACATGCTCTAGCAATATTTGCTAAGCAACATGTTCAAAGAAGTTGTGAAGAATTGTGTAAGAAATAATTCTGTGGCAACATATAGCGGAAACATCTGAAGGCAATATGTAGGGCTGACATGTGAGCAACATATCAATAGCAATATTTGTTTAGCAACATGCTCAAAGAAGTTGTGAAGAATTGTGTCGAAAATAGTTCAATAGCAACATGTTACTAAAGCATCTAGAGGCAACATGTAAGGCTGATATGTGTGAGCAACATATCAATAGCAATATTTGCTTAGCAACATGTTCAAAGAAGTTGTGAAGAATTGCGACAGAAATAGTACAACAGCAACATGTCACTGAAACGTCCCTGGGCAACAAATATATTTGCTTAGCAACATGTTCAAAGAAGTTGTGAAGAATTGCGACAGAAATAGTTCAATACCAACATGTCACTAAGACATTTGAGAGCAACATGTATGGCGGATATGTGTTAGCAACATATCAATAGTAAGATATAGTTCAATAGCAACATGTTACTAAAACATCTCGGGGCAACATGTAGGGCTGACATGTGTGAGCAACATATCAATAACAATATTTGCTTAGCAACATGTTCAAAGAAGTTGTGAAGAATTGTGTCAATAACAGCATGTTACTAAAACATTTGAGGGCAACATGTAGACCGACCATGTAGGGGTGAGCAACATTTAAAAAGCAACTTTGTCGCTATAAATTATCGCATCAACATAGCCATATGTTGCTGAACTTATTAAAATTCATATTGGAATAGCAACATATGTGTATGAGAAAAAGTCTAAGCTACATTAACCAATCAGCATGTCCTAGCAACATTGGATGACAACTTATGTCATTGCAGCATGTTGCTAAGTAATTATTACGCCTGTAAACAAAAATTAATTAAATTAAACTTGCAACACTTTGTAAGAGTTGCTAATTAAACATTTAATCGTTTATATATATCTACTGTATATAGATCACATTTACCACTCACGCCACTCACAGTAATTCAATCAATTCTTGCAAAATATTAGGGGCCTTCCATGCTTGCAGCCGATATCGCAACCCTTAGCCTAGACACAAACCGCATTATGCTCGCTTGCTTATTCTCGTTTCGTTTGCTTTCGCTAGCGTGTTGGGGGGGGGGGGGAGGCTCTATATGGATTCAAGTACTCACCTGCAAAGAGAAGAGAAGAAAAGAGAAAAAGGGCATTAGTCAAGTGGCGATGTCAAAAGCTGAGTTGGCTTTGAGTTGAGGCTAAGTGCTGACGTCACGAGCTTAAGCGCGTGACCTCGTTTCAAGTTCGTCGTCGGCGAAATGCGAAACGCGAAACTTGAGCGTCAGCAAAGTTCAAGGGACATTGACACATGCACGTACGTAGTGGGGCGACTGTGACGTCGCGTCGCCAGCAGCTTTGACGGCGAAAGCACTCGATCAGCCGCGCAGCTTTCGACGATGACGTCGATGAGCTTGCAAAGCGTCTGGCTGCAATTACGTCATCTCAGCACTGGCGCCCTCTGTGAGAAAGCTGGCGCAACGAAAGCTGCGCAAGTTTCGTTGTTTCGTTTGCTTTTCGAACTTCCAGCGGCGGTTGGCTTTTTCGAAATTTCAACAAGTTTCGCTGCAGACAGACGTTGACGTCGACGCCGACGTCAGCTGCGCAGCATGTGTTGCTCAGTCGCAGCAGCGAGCACGTGCTTACCGTTCGGCTCGTCGCGATTCGCAGTTGGCGTCGTTGCGCTTCGGCTCGACTCGGCTGCGTTCGGCTGCTGCGGCACTTTTTAAGACACTCATGCGCTGCGTCTCAGCCAGCTGCGTGTCTTCAGCTTGTCTCTCAGCCCATGTGTGAGTGTGTGCTTGTGTGTGTGTGTGTGTTCATGCTCAGCAATAAAAAAAATTGCTGCACTGCCGGCACGGACTGCTCTATGTCTGTGTGTGTGTGTGTGTGTGTGTGTGCTACGTGCCACACTTCAAACTTATCAGTTCTCAATGCCAGCCCCACGCCCGCTTCCTCTTCCTATTCCTCAACTCATCTTCTTCTCTTTCTTTCTATCTTTTTTATATATTTTATTGTCTGTTGCCGAAACTCTTGATCCGTCAAAGGACTTCAGCTGACAGCCTCATCCCCGCCCCTCCCTCTATCCCTTGACTCCTGCCTTCCTACTCCTTCTACACACCTCACACATTCCTATGCGTTATTGAACAGCAGCAGCGACGCCGGCGTCGCCCTCATAAATATGCAAAGAAAATGCAAACGAACTAAACGAGTCGAAAAGAATAAAACAGGAAAATCGAGAGAAAAACGTAAGAAAAATCAGCTAAAAATGCCGAAATTTCAATGGCCGAATGGTACGAGTTCTGG
The DNA here is from genome assembly GCA_037075265.1 of Drosophila nigricruria. NCBI lineage: Eukaryota > Metazoa > Arthropoda > Insecta > Diptera > Drosophilidae > Drosophila > Drosophila nigricruria. Next base: position 4,087,093 of record JBAMCI010000206.1, on the reverse strand, counting down.
CTGAGTCGGAGACGGAGGCGTTTCAAACAGGGCGTGCGAATATTTAACTTGTTCAATTGCCACGCCCACAGCGGCAATTAGGGCAATTTAACAAGAAAATGTCGGCGAGCGAAAAAGAAGTCACAAATGCCAAGAGCGAAATTTCTTTGTGTCGCTTTTTCCTCATTTTTCATTTTTTTTCATTTTGATTTTCTTCTTCTTCAGCTTTTAATTGAAGCCTGCAGCCAAGGAATGCAGTCCTGCCACATCCTTTGGCTCCCACTAAGCACACCTTTCATTTCGACTCCAGATTTGAGGCGTGCGATATTGCCAGCAATCTTAATGCAATTTGAGAAATTTTCAATGCTGAGAGTGGCGGGAGGAGAGAGGAAGAGTAGAGGAAGTGCATATACAGTCAGGATGACCACTTTCCATTTTATTCGTATAATTATATATAGCCCTGCTCTATAACGAGTATTGGTGTCCCACTGTGTAGCTGTCCTTTAACATCTCTCCTTATGCTCTTTTCCTGAATGACTTTCCATTGCTAGACTCTATTCTATATGTTCACTGACAACCAGTAGGACCCTATTCGAATGGCCTATATGCCATCTCACTCTCACTCAGCAACACCCGAGACCACATTCAGCAGCAGCACTATGTTTGTCTCTCTCTCTCGTGGAGTGGCAACTTGATCATACTCAGAAGCGTGCTGCCAACTTGGGTATTAACTCCACGACAACTCTGTGCAAGCTTTAGCCTTTCAGCCTTATAGCAACACTACTGGAACAGTAAAACACTCAGCTGCTAGATGGAACAGTAAGAGGATGCCCACTGAGAGCAAAGTAGTCTTGTTTGATGGGAGAGACTCTCGACAGTGCGTACGGAGTCTACCAAACACGGAACATCATTCCAACAGAAGACGGTTAAACACGGTGGTCTTGAGGCATTATGATATGTGCTCTATCTATATAGCACTATGCTGGAGCTAATGCAACCCAAGTCATAAATTTATTCATAAAGACAGTGCTACATAAAGACAGTAGAGGCCAGTTGGCAAATGTGGACGTTTCCGTCGGATAAGGACTCAAATATACGAATCCTTTGCTCAAGATTGGTTTGAGTCCCAAAAACATCGGCGTAATGCTGCGGCCAGCTCAGTGACCGGATCTATATCTGATCAAAAACCTATGATGCGATGTTAAGAGAACTGTGGGAGCTTCAAATCCATCGACTGTGACAAGTAGTTCACGATGTGTGGCAACAAACTCTTCTAAAGTGATGTCAAGACCTCATCGACTCTATGCCACGCAGATGGCAAGCAGTAATAAAAAATAATGGATTTGCAACTAAGTCTTGGATCATAAAATATATATCAAGTTAGACTAATATTAAATACTGTTTCTTTGTTCCTTTCTTAATAGCCACTACTATTTGAACTATTTGAAATTTTGAGAATTTTTCGTTCTCAAGAAAGAATAAATTAACAGAATTCAAAATTAATTTGAACCAGCCACGCCTTCTTCTGACTGTCAAGCCATTCAACCCATTTTCAATCAGAATTCATTCCATCAAATATGCATTTAACGATACAATAAACCTCTAATAATTTGAAATACTTTAAACTAATTCAACTGGATTGATTTAAATGCAATTCAACTATGACTGCAGTGCTGCTCTAGCCTAGGCTACGCTTGAAACTAAAATTAATTGAAAACTTCTGCCGTTGGGAAACTCAACTCAAGTCAAGTTTTTCTCAAGTGCAGCAATAAAAACAAAAAACAAAAAACATGAAAAAAATGCAAAATGGAAAAAAGTCTCCAGCGAGACATTTTCAATTTCATTTGTTGTTTGGCTCAGATGCAAAATGTTGTTCGCCTTCATCTTCTTCTTCTGCTTCTTCTTCTTCTTCTCTTTGTTCTTCAACTTCCATTTGCATTGCTGCGCTCATAAAAAAGCAGTTGAAACTGCGCCTGGCACAGTCGTAAAATCCTTTAGTTAATTTCCTCGCACACGCAACATTGTACCAGAGACTCAGAGCGCTAGGCGCCGTTGACTTCTGCTAAAGCATACCCATTCAAAATGTTTTAAGGTACTAAAAGCCTAATCCCTTAGAGTTTCTACCACATCAACCAACCTATACATACTTAACCTAATGAACTGAACGAACTGACTTAACTTGGCGTGGATTGAAGGAAACTGAAGATTGATTCATGATTTTGCAAGTAGATGAAGCAGAAATAGATTAATAATATAATATATATATTTAATAATGATAATATCATTCCCATTAAAAACTTATATCCTTTACAAGGCTCATTAGATATAATACCATATATTATACAATCTATATATGTATGTATATATCTATATATATATAAATTACATCAAGCTAAATATCTCTATTATAGCCTCTACTCATGGAATATTTACTAAAAGCAAGGCTATTTATACAAATATAAACTATTGTATATATGCACATTGATCAGGCTTAGCCAAATTTAGAGAGTATCTTTTAGTCGATGACTCTCTAAACGCCTTAGCCAAGCCATGGGCACATTTATATTAGTTTCCCTTAAGATGTATGGGCTTTACAACGAGTATATTTTTATACCCTGAACCCATTGAAAATGGTTAAACAAGGTGTAATGTTTTTGAAATATAGGATATGTTCTAGTCGATCACTCATTTAAACAACCACTCAGCCTATAACTCACTCCTATTCATTTTCTTTAACACATCTCTAGTTTTTCACTTCGTTTAACGCGTTTTTCTCAAATATTTTTTGAAATACAGGATATCTTCTAGTCGCCTGCTTACTAAAACTAAGTAGTCAGCGAACACCATTAATAATTTTTTTTCAAGAAATCATCAATCATTAAACAATTCAATTTAATTTTCGAAAAATTTTAATTACATAATATCATCTAAACAATTATTCTGTTATAACCTAAACCAGAGCACAGACCTATTCGTATTCGTCTACATAACTCAAATACTATTCTACTTGATCAATAATTAAAACTTGATTTCTTTTAAGTCTTTTAAGTACAGGATATCTTCTAGCCTATCAATTTCAACAACACTATTTTAGCCTAGAACAAACTCTTTGTGGTTTGATTTAAGATATTTTATATACTTTTCAACACTGAATTTAACTTGTTTTCCGTTATATCTGTGATGTACAGGGTATCTTCTAGTCAATCATTCTGTGATACCTTAGCCCTGAGTATAGTCATACTCTTCCACATTTCTCTTATACTGTGCCATTTGATCAATAACTGGTTATTGACTTCATAAAAGTATATTAAGTACAGGGTATCTTGAAGTCTATTAGTTTTCAACTAAGTCTAACAGCAAACTTTTTGAGATTTTCCTTAAGACATTTTAAATAATTTTCATTACCCAGCTTAACTTGTTTACAGAAATATTTGTGAAGTATGGGATATCTTCTAGTCGATCATTCTGCTTTACCTTAGCCCAGAGAATAGTCATACTCTTCCACATATCTCTAATACTGTTCTATTTGATTAAAAACTTTAAATTTTATTCTTAAAAATACGTTAAGTACAGGGTACCTTCTAGCCTATCAGTTTTCAACAATACTTTATTAGCTTAAAGCTAAATTTCTTTGATTTTCCTTAAGATATTTGAAATAATTTTCATTGCTCAGTTTAGCTTTTTTTCAGAAGTGTTTCTAAAATATATGATATCTTCTAGTCTATCAGTTTTCTACAAAACAATCTTTGTCTAGAGCACATTCTTAGTGAGTTTCCTTAATATACTTTAAATTCCTTTCATCACTTAACAGAGTTTTCAGTAAGATTTGTTCAATACAGGATATCTCCAAGTCAGTCATTCCCTCTTAATCACATTCCAGCTCTTTATGAGTTGAGTGATATATATTCTATGCCTAAAGTTAACATCACACAGAGTCAACTCGTCGCCCAATCAATCGCAACTTATATACAGGATATCCTTTAGTCGTGTACTTCCTTCCTTTCTCCCTTCCACTGCTTAGTCCATAACTAACTTTTTGTCTAGCCTTTGACGATGATTGCACATCTTAACTGAACATCTTATTTACATCTATTTGACTCTTTGCTATGAGTCAACTATGGAAAATGTGAAACGTATTATGAAAATCTTTTTTCATTCTATTTTCACTTTTCCATTTGCCTTTTCTGTTTAAGCTACTCAAAGCAAGCTCAACAATTGCAAATTTATTTATACAACCAAAATTGACTTCTATAGATATAGTATATACATATATGCAGCTCACACACACACACACAGATATATATACCTATGCTATTTGTCTGCGGTAAGATTCAATCTGCTCTAGCCACGCCCCTAATCTCATCTGCTGCCATTGCTGTTGTTTAAAAGCAGCTCAAAGGCAAAAGCAACATCTTGACATTTTGATTTATTTTACTAGAGACTGTTGCTGCTGCTGTTGTTGCTGTTGTTGCCTGTGTTGCTGTTGCTGCGGCTTGTTGCTTGGCATAAACATAATCGGCTTATTGGCATTGCCCTCCCTGGCGGACTTGAATCCAGTTGAAAGCTGATTTCGTTGCCAAATAGCTGACATAGTTGTTGCTGCTGCTATAGATATTGTTGCTGCTGTAGCTGTTGCTGCTGCTGTTGCTGCTGTTGCTGCTGTTGCTGCTTACCTTAGCCTTTGTCCTGCGGCTTAGTTGGCTATTGGCTGCTAGTCTAAGAAGCTGTTCTAATGCTTATGTAACTAAAAATCAAATGAATCGCAGTTGCTGTTGATGTTGTTGCTTCAATTGTTGCTGTTGCTGTTGCCGCTTGGTTGTTATTGTTGTCGCAGAGAGTTAACGAGCTCGTTACGTCTCATTGACTTCGGTCGTGGTTGCTGTGTGTGCATCGCAGTCTAATGGAAATTGAATTCACAAACCGATTTGCCTACACAAATGCAAATGAAGTGCAAACTACTTACAGAAACAAGGGGCGTGGCTAAGTAGAAGGCGCCAGGTGTGGGCGGTTTGGGCAATTGTTGGTGCTCGAGTTGCCTGAATTGCAAAGGTAAAGGCAAAAAAAAAGAACAGAAAAATACAAAAAGAAGAAAACTCAAAGTGTCAGCGTCTCATAGACTTGCTCTTCATCATCATCATCATCATCATCATCATCATCATCATCATCTACTTGATGCTCATCGTATTCCTCATCATTGCCAGTTGAAACAACAGCTCCGACATTTCTTTACTTTACTTTTTGTACCTATGCAAACAATTGTGAATTGTGAAGAGCTTGAACAAATCTGAATGCCCACTTGAATGTAGCTCGAGTCTGACAAAGGAAAAACAATCGAGTGAAAAACAGTTTCAAGTTGAGATTTTCCATAGCGAGTCTCTATCTCAACGATTTAAGTCACACAGAATCAGCTTTAAATAATGATTATAATGGACTCCCATAGAAAGTAAAAAACTGAATGGGCAATAAAAGTGCATTTCAAGTGCTTTTATATAAATTTATTTTTGAATATAAATTTAATTTAATTACAGAGTCAAGAGAGAGGGGGTAATCAAAGTTTATATATAGTTATGTGTGCAGTAGGAACTTGGATGAATTAAAGTTTAAAATTTATTGAAATAGTTTTTTTTATCATATGAAATGTAACAACAAAATTTAGCTTTAAACTTAATTTTTTATAAAAAATAAATAAAAATAAATTTATAAAGATGAATGTAGGGAAAACAGAATTTATTCTTATAAACAAATAATCTAAAACTTTTTCTTTTATGTAAGAACTAGAAACTAAGCTATCAAATTATTGTTATTTTAAATGAAATTTAAGAAAAAAAATCTGATTATAAAAAAAAGAGTATTTTAAGCTAAATTTTGAGAAATTTTTTATAGTAAATTAAAGGAAAATATATTTTATTGAAATAAAAAATAATTAAAAAAAAAAAACAAAAATTGACAAAAATATTTAAGAGCTAGAATTTGAGGCATAATATTGTTGTTTTTTTATATAAAAATTAAAAAAAAAAAATTTTAAATAAAATTTTTTACACAAAAAAACACAGTATTTTAAGATACAAAATTCTGAGAATTTTTCAAAAATGTAAGAAACGAAAATGTCATTTTTTAATAAAAAAAAGAAGTAAAACTTCGGAAAAAAAGAAAAAATATCTACATAGTTAACATTCAAATACAGAAAACAAACACAAGAGAAAAATCCATTTATAATTGAACAATTTGGAACAATCAAGCGCAAAAATACCTAAAAATGTTTTATAATTGTTATTTTTGATTAGCCACATTCCAAATTGATATGTTTAAAACGTTCATATGAAATATTTACTAAACAAAATAAATCTGATAAACAAAGTCCATGAATAATTATTAAACTATAAGAACCACATAAACCTCAATATGTTATTGGTAATAACCCTGCTAATACAATTCCCATATGAGCAACAGAAGAATAAGTAATTAAAGATTTCAAATCAGTTTGACCTAAACTTATTAAAACTAACTAATACTCCACCAATGGATTTGAAGCTGATATAGTTGTTGCTGCTGCTATAGATATTGTTTAGCTCTAGAATAGGACAGAGATGAGTGATTCGAGCTAATACTGTGGCAGATTTATGTAGTTTATTTGTTGTAATTTTCCATATAGATATAATTTTGGTAGTTAATCTCACGAGAAGGTTAACAGTACTTTAACCTATCAGTTCAATTGTGGTAAGTAGAGCTTATATATTCAAATATATACTCGTATTGACAAACCCCGATAACTACACCGTATAGTTGGCTGGCCAGTTATCGGGCCAGTTATTGTCAACAGGAGTATATATATTTGAAATTATACATCTCGATAGTTTTTATGTTTTAAAAAATATAAACGATCTGACACACCTCGACTTCAAGTACTCAAAAAGGATTAACAATGAGTATATATTTGATGCGCCAGGTATCAAACGTTGAATGTTTTGGCTGTTTATGTAGTTAGAGATGTGTGAGCTACCACATTGCCAAGTCTTATGCGAAAATTAGAAAATTATAACACGTTATAAGAAGAGGAAACACAGAGTATATATGTTACAGTGCGCGTCATCAGAATAGCGCCACCTTCAGGTTAATGTTGAATATTTTCTATATTATTTGAGCAACCTTAGAGCAATAAGTATATCTGCATTCACATTTTTGGTTAAGACTTGTTTTAAACCAAACGATTTCAGCCAAGTATATTTTTTACTTATAGCTCTAGAGCCAGTAACTAAAGATTGCCTAACAGTACCTTCAATATTTATTAACAACAAAATTATAATTTAACAAATGTATTTCATTTTTAGTTTACCAAGAATTATGCCACTAAGTATATATGCATTTTTTATAGCTCTTAAAATTTCGTATTAAGCTCAAATTTTACCTAATTTTAATAATCAATATGCTTTTCGTTTGCCTCTAAGAATTGTGTAAGGCAATAGACCTACAATTTATGTCAATTGGAGTCCGTTTAGTTCTACTTCAAATCTACACAGTAAATTTGAAGATCTAGAGGCTTACGGTATACAAAAACAAAGAAAAGTTATCGATTTTTATCGATAATAAGGCAACGGGATGAGTTATCGAAAATCTAAAAAAAATCTATAGCTCTTGTGGCTCATATGGACGGACGGACAGACAGACAGACAGACGGACAGGGCTATTGCAACTCAGCTCATCGAGCTGATCAAGAATATATATACTTTATGGGGTCTGCCATGTCTCCTTCTGCTTGTTACATACATTTTCACAAAAACATTATACCCTAATTTCCCATTTTCAATGGGTTCAGGATACAAAAACTGTTGCTAAAAGAGGGTCATCAATAGTTAATATCTCGCTCAATTGGGCCACCAAAAGATAGCGCAATCAGCGATAATTTCATTTGTTTTCAGTATTTTCTATAACAATAGTTTTTTTTCGATATTTTATACACTTTTAATCTAAATTAGTAGTATGGGCTCAAAGTGTATATATTTCAAATATATAGTTCCTAGAACTTATGGCTGTTTACTGAATGAATGGAAAGACGAACATTCCAGAATTTATAACTTTTTAAAATTCGAGAAATAAAACTGTAGACTATAGACTTGCTTATATTAATATATGCATACATATGGGAAGGGAACATAAATAGAGATATTAAATAATAATATATATAATAATATTGTATATAAATATATATTCTCCCATATAAAAGTCAATTACTTGAATAAAAATATAAATAGAAATACCATTACAATAAAGTGCTTAAAATATGCAAATAGAATCCATAAATACTTAGCCAAATGCAAATGCGATAAAATAGAAGCATATAAATTAGATTGACAGTTTGCATCTTGATAAATAGTAAAAGAGTCGAGTGAAGCTGCTAGGAGTAGTAGTCATATGATTGGGGCAAACAGGCAGGCGCTCGCCTTCATACTTGTTGAGGATGCGTGTGTGTGTGTGTGTGTTTGGTGTGTGTAGTTTGTGGGTCGAGAGAGCAGCACACACACACGACTTGCCCACTCAGATGTTTCGAAAGCAAACAAAGAAGAACAAGATTCGGAACATGTGCGTTTTGTTGTTGTTGTTGTTGTTGTTGTTGTCAGGCTACCCCAGTGCCGGGCCCGCGACAGTGCCGACACGGACTACAGGCAGCGCTCCTGCAATGTTGTGGCATGCAACAGGACGCATGCGTCTGCCTGGATGAGTAACGTAAATAAAGGCGCGCTCTGGTCACATTGCCCAGCGCCAGTGCCACCAAAAAGCAGAATTTATAAATTTTTTTTGTTTCTGAAATATTTTTGAACTTAAATTTTATAAATCAGAACAAAAATTAAACAAAAATTTATATCATTTGGCTGCTCGCTCAGCTGTTTGTTCTCTGGAAGTTCTCTTTGCTCCGTGAAGTTGCGAATGCCTGCTTTGGCTCTCTTATAAAAACAAAAAGTAAGCCCCACACACACACACACACACACACACACACACACACACACACACACACACACACACGACACACACACACAGCGTCCGCTTGCCGGCGAAATGGGGAATAGTCGCACACAAAATTTTTCAGTCAGAAATTAGACGCCAACGCGTTCACAACACAGAGCGCGCGCGCTCTCTCTCTCTGTCTCTCACTGTATATCTCTCTCTCTCTCTCTCTCGCTCTCATATACATTCTCGCATACGCTCACTCGCTCCGAGACATACGCTGACCGCCACAGTGTGGCCAGCAAGTGTTAAAAAGTTGTCAAACGCAGCAAAACGCAGCGGATCGAACGTATGTATATCTGGATATATATATATATATATATATATATATATATATATATATATATATATATATATGTCATAGTTTGTCAACAAACATGCAGCGGAAATTAACGCAGAACTTGTGACTTTTACACTAGTTCCGCCCCCACCAAAACAACTATTGACTCGAGTGTCTGGACTAGGAAGAACAAGAAGAAGAAGCAGCAGTTGAAAAACATAAAAAAAAGCCTTTTCGATTTGAATACTTAAAATCGTGTCGACAACTCATATAAATAGAGCGCGCGCCCACTTAAATGTTCTAAAAATACGAGCGAGTGGTTCATTTGACACATCTACTTATCTATTAATTTATCTCTGGTTTGTTCCATTGCTGCACTCGTGTCGCATAAATCAGGAAAACTGTTGCCATCGAACCGATCGAACAGGTGCCCGCCAAACATGCTGCTCGCCGTTAATCAGAGTGTGAATAATTCAAAAAAGCGACGCGACGCAGAGGCAACAGCAGCAGCAGCCGCAGCAGCAACAACACAGAGCAGCGCCTCCAGAGAGCTGACAGATTCCAGCACACAGTTGGTGGCCGCCAACATGGATGAGGCAAGTCCCATGGCTGGCGTCTGTCAGAGTTGCCAGCATCGTCAGCAGCAGAGTTGCCAGCCCGTTGGCTGCAAGTGCAACTGCAACTGCATTAACAAACTGGATGCGACATCCGCCCCGCCCACGTCCCTCGTCCTCGTCTATTTGTATTTGGGTGCACTTACTCTGATGCTGGCCACATTGGCGATACTCTTCTATACGTACACTCAGGGGGGCGAGGAGTCGGTGACAGTGGGCGTTCACAGTCAGCGAGGCCATCGGAACCAGTTCCAGGATGAACTGTTGCGCTCGGAGCATATTCTGCGCGCCATGGTTACTCAGATCATGGAGAGAGATTATCCCATGGAAGCCAGGTGCGTTTAATATTGCTAAGCTAATTCTGGTTCCAGTTCCAATTCGAGGCATATTTTGCGTCTTATAGTTCCTTTCATTTTGGTATTCTTACTAACTAGTTCTTTTCAATATTTTAATAGAAATTTCTTATTGATTTCATAGTTTGAGTTTAGTTCAAAATTTCAAAGTTTTAGTTCCGACTCTAGTTCCAGTTCCAGTTCCAGTACCAGTTCCAGTTCAAGTTGAAAAAATTTGTATTTTCAACTAATATTAAAGTAAACTAGTTTACTTCGCTCTTACATATCAGTTCTGTTTTCGATGGTTCTTTTCAAAGTTCCAGTTCCAGCTTCAGTTCTAGTTCAAAGCAACTACTTGGGCATATATATTGTCAGAAACTACCAGTTCATTGCAGTATAAATTTGAAATATATAAAACCTTCGTTAATAGCTTCAATTATCTTTATAGTTATAGAACTAGTTCAAGTTCCTAGGTTCCAGTTCCATTTACAGATTAAAATGTTTCTTATTAAGTGGTGAACTTTTAGGTTTAGATAAATAATAGCAATTCAAGTCAAAATTCAAAACTGGTTCCAGTTCCAGGACTCAGCTCAAATGCTGATTCAAGTTTCACATAGCTTTACGAACTAAATTTTTGACCAGTTTTCAGTTCTGACTCTAATTCAAAATCTCACAACTTTATATGAAATATTAAATTATTGATTCCGGTTAGAGTTTCAAGTTCAGTTCAAGTTCTAGACGAGTCAATAATTCCAGTTTGTAAGCCAGCTCCAGTTTTGCTAGTTCCAGCTTAGTTCATTTATAATTCCCACTCACTTTGCAGTCCAACAACAGCGCAGCCGATCAGCGTTGTCCGTAACGAGCGGAAAATGAACCACAATTTCATTAGCCAATCGCCAATGGAGAAGCGCTTTCGCAGAGACATCGCCTCTTCGTCGCCCGCCTCGATGCATGGCAAGTCAAGCAATGCCGGAACTAGTTCAATTTTGTACAACTTGAACCTATATATTATCTACTTGCAGCAGATCCATTGATTGAGTTCTTTAATCCAAACCACCGCAAGGCCCTGGAGGAACAGGACACAGAGATACGCAAGCGAACGGGTCTGAAGGGCGCAGCGCCTGGCGGCGATGAATGGATCTATTTGAATACGTATTGCCGTGTGCCAGAGAAGATTATCACGGGCTTTTGCAAGGGCACACAGGACTACTGCCCGCCAGCCCCAGTTGGCCCAATTGGCCCAATAGGGCCCAAAGGACCAACCGGCAATCCCGGCCTGCCCGGCATACCCGGTCCCAAAGGGAATCGCGGTGATGTCGGCCTGCCGGGCGCGCCCGGCGTCGACGGTGTGGGTCAGCAGGGATCAGCGGGTCCTCGCGGCCCCAAGGGTGATGCTGGCGCCGTGGGCCGCGCCGGCCTGGATGGCCGAGACGGTGTGCCTGGGGAGCCGGGCTTGGATGGAGTGCCGGGTCGGGCAGGCGCCGATGGCAAAAATGGTTTAGCCGGACGCGATGGCAAGGATGGACTGAATGGTAAAGATGGCAAGGACGGCATGTCCATAACTGGGCCAAAGGGTGCACAGGGACCACCCGGTGAAAGAGGACTGAAGGGTAAGTGAGTCGTAGGTGAATACATTAGCATTCGATTATTTTGATTATTTTCCTACTCTCTCGCTCTCGCAGGCATTGCGGGTCCACGCGGACGTCCAGGCAAGCCGGGCACCAATGGCACACCTGGTGTGCCTGGCATCAACACCTGGAAGATGCAATACCCCAATGGCAGTGCCTCCAACGATCTGCTCATACCACCTTCCATTACAGGTAAGCAACCACAGAAAGTTAAGTGCTTTCCTTGGGCTAAGATCTACTCAAACTGCAGATGTCAATGCACCCAACTTCCGACGCAATGTCATCGTCGAGGAGGGTAAAACTCTCAACATGAGCTGCTCGGCTACGGGCAATCCGCCGCCCCAGGTGGAATGGCGTCGTGACGATGGACGCACCATCAATGTGAATGGCATTGAGTGTAAGTAGCAAATAGTTTCTTAGCTCAGCAAGGTAACTTCTAATAAGCTTGTCTATCATCCGACAGTAAGCTCCATTAGTGGACAGTTCCTCAAGTTCGGCAACATTACGCGACATCAAATGGCTGCCTATACGTGTCATGCCAACAACGGCATTGCGCCCGTTGCCAATGCCACGTTCCTGGTCGAAGTGCACTGTGAGTGAAGGAATAGGAAATCAATTCCAATAATGGGCTTCAGTCCTTTTATTCTCCTTTCTTCATTGTAGTTGCGCCCATGATATCTGTTTACCGGCAAATGATCTATGCGGAGTATCAGAGCAGCGCTACGCTGGAGTGTCAAGTCGAAGCCTTTCCGGAGGCTATACGGTATTGGGAGCGCGCCTATGATGGCAAAATACTTGATCCAAGTGACAAGTATCGCATTGAATCCTATCCAGATGGGTAAGTCCCCCAGACAGAGCTCTTTAAGCTATAACTAAATATTTCTTAATAGTTTTAAGACGTCCATGCGCTTGACCATAAGCAATCTACGCAAGGACGACTTCGGCTACTATCACTGTGTGGCACGCAATGAGCTAAATGCGACTATGGTTAATTTTGAAATAGCACGTAAGTTTGATACTTCATTTATATATATGGTTATTCGAGTATTTTTTTTGGTGCTTATAGCTCAGGATCCAAACAGTGAAATACCCTATGTGGGCAACAATGTCAAGATCTATGGACAGCGACCGCCCGAAAGCGAATGCCCCGTTTGTGATCAGTGTCCAGATCCTAGGTGAGTACTCAATTACTTAAATGCCCGATATCTCAATTAAAACTGAACAATCTATCTGCATTCATAGCTTATATCAGTGCAAAGATTCCATACTCAACAACTTTGAGATACAGCCGACAGGCAATCGCAGCTACCCGGGCTTGCCGAAGCGTGTGAAAAGTAAGTTTCCGATGGAGCTTACTAATATGCCTAATAACATATCCTTTCTCTCTCTCTGCCCACAGCCTGTTATCTATATGCAGTGGGTAAGCCCGTTTTCCATAAGGTGGTAAATGAGAAATTTGGTTCTTGGTTGCGCGATGCAGCGCCCAGGGAAGTTGATCGAGAGAAAACCTTTGTGACCAATGAGAATGATGCCTACAATCTATTTGAGTTCTCCACGCGCACGCAATATCGCGTAAACAGTGTGCCCAGGCACAAATACGAAATCTCTGAAGGTTTCCAAGTAAGATAATCATTTTATTACTAACTCAACTCTATAGAACAATGAAATTCCTAGGGCAATGCGCACGTGGTCTACAACGGCTCGTTCTACTATCAACAGAAGAACTCCGATTTGGTTGTCAAACTGGATTTGACGACCTCCAAGAAGATAAGTGAGTAGCTTTTGTTGTTTCTCAGATATATATATGTATGCATATATAAAACTTTTTATAGGCATACAATTGCCATATTCGGGAATTGCGACTGGCAATCGCCTCTACGCCACAGACTATAATTATATGGACTTTAACGTGGATGAGGTCGGTCTTTGGGTCATATACAGCACCCACGATTCGAACAATACGCTGGTAGCTAAGGTAAGTCTCACTCTCTCTCTCTCTCTCTCTCTTTCTATTTATATATATGTCTCTATTATTTTAGCTGGATGCTGAGACGTTGCGCATGCAGTATAATTTTAATATAACACTCGATCATAAACAATTCGGGGAAATGTTTATTGTCTGCGGCAATTTGTATGCCATCGATTCGGGCACCGATAAAAATACCCAAATACGCTACGTTGTCGATCTCTACAAGGGCAAACTGCTCAATGCGAATCTACCCTTCTCGAATCCATTTAGCTTTACGACGACAGTCGGCTATAATCCGCTCACAGTGGTACGTTTCTCTATCTGTTCTTATTTGGATCTATGTTAAGTATTATCTATTTTCATTTTCAGGAATTATACTCTTGGGACAAGGGCAATGCACTCACATATCCTATACGCTATAATGAACATCGTCTAGTTACAGATAATATCTAAGTCAAGTGTTTAATAAAAATAAATGCAAATTGTTCTTTTTTTTTTACCACATACATTTGTCACTGATTCTCTTAATTGGCGTGCTAATTGGTTGGGTTAGGTTAGGTAAAGCTGAACTGGGCGTAGTAAAAGGTATGTAGAGACAGCGGAAACTTACCTTATATAAGTAATGTGAAAATCTTGAAACGTTGAGATGAACTGGAGCTACCAGAGAGTTGCTTAGAATTAGCAGGAAACACGGACCATTGACGTTGAGAAACACCATTAAGTGACTCCAATGAAATTCACAAAGAAATTAAAGGGAGCTTGATTTGAAATTTTGATAAAAGAGAGTTGACAGCATTAGCAACGCCAGCTTATGAATGCCTTAAGGCATGACAGAGAGTTTCAAAGTTTCACAATTTGAATATCCATATGAGTTGAAGCTTAGAGAGAAGGTCAACAACTTGGTTGGAGTTCCAGGTGTTAGTATCAGTATTGTCTAGAGAATGAGTGATTTGATTAGTTGATTTCATGAGTTAGTCGATTGGTGTTGATTAGGAGAAATGGAGAAATGCAATCACAATCAGCAAACAGTGTAGAAGTTGATACAGGTATAGTGAGTAAAAACTATTGGAGCCAAGTGCTAGCAAATCTGGTTAAGTAGAGACAGCTGTAATATATTTTATATGACAACTGGGACTCTTGAAAGTTGGGTTTGAACATAATTTGCTTAGTTTATTACGTAGAATATTGAGTTGAACCAAAGCTAAGAGCTAAGAGCTAACAAGTAAGGTTAAGTATGGAGAATTGACAACTGAAACTCTTCAAACTTGATTGATTGATTAATAAGCTTACGTAGACTAAGCATATTTGAGCTTTCAAAGATCATAGGATAGAACTTATTTCAGAAAAGGTATATCACGTCTATGATATGCCAAAAAAGACCAAAAAGAAAGATCTTTCTTTTCATAATCTTCACAAAACAAATGCGGAAGAACTCTTTTAGAATATTGTCAACTACTCTAAAATGTTCTTCCGCATTATGGAGAAATTTGAGAATTTACTATTCCCTCTTATAGTTATATAAACTTAGCAGACATTTGTATGCCTTTCATCTTCGATTACAATCATCCATAGCTCAACATATTTACCTATCACACTTGCACAAATAATTTCCGCTCAACGATTGCATTTCTCATCAGCAACTTGAAATTGAATAGGCAATGAAATGCGATAGTGTAACAGATTGGATTGACAAGGTGCGAAATGTTTATTTGTGACAAGAGTCAAACAACAAGCAGACAGAAATCACAGCTTAGCAAAGGCAAACAAATGTCGAAGTCGACACAATCAATAAACGGAATAATACAAACAAAAGCTCTAATAAACTGGCTAATAAAGCACAAATACAAAACATAATAAAGTCAAGTATTTATTAGATTTAATTTTAGAATCAGCTCAGCGGGAAGACGATGACTAAGATGACAGCACAGACCTGTATATAAAGTCTATATAGTATAAGAGACTATCTAGACTAATATAAATATATATATATCTATATATATATTTATTCACGTGTTAAGCGCTGCTTTTCTAGGAACAAAGGCAATAAATAAATTTAAGAGTTTACACTAATAGAGCTTAAATAATAACATATCCATAACAACAAAAATACACATAGACATATTCTTATAGATCTATATACATAGTGTAAGACAATAGTGTTACGAGTCAATTGAGCTACGAGCTTCAATCACAATTCCGCAAACAACTTCCAGCAACTTGAGCAAGTCATTGTTTACTTTTTATACCCTAAAGCTATTCAGAATGGAAATTCAGGGTATAATGATTTCGTAAAAATGTAAATGGCAGAGGAAGGCGTGGCAGAATCTTTAAATATATATATTCTTATGACGAACTGAGTCGATATAGCCACGTCCATCTGTCCGTTCTTATGAACGCAGCAATCTCGCGATTCTAAAGACTTGAAGGATTACATACTATATATATAACTGTATACCATATGCAAGTCAAGCTTATCATTTTCTTTTCGATAACTTATTCTATTTCCCTATTATCGATAATAATCGATCATTTCATTTGGTTCTTTGAGCATAGCTTGAATAACACAAAAGCTGAAGACTTATTTTTCACTGCGTTAGATTCCTGTGATAAATACCCAGATTTGAATATATCTGATTTTGAATGCTCGCCATTCCTTCCCAATTTAAATATAATTTTAAAACTTTTTTTAAAATGGCAGAGAGCTGTGAATTGTCAAAGACATACATTTGGATGTCATTATCATCCTCTGAAAATTTGATTAAAAAAGTTCATCTACAACAAAAGTTGTTCAACAACTGAATTTGCCATAGTAAGCGCAGCCCAAGCGCAGCCGCTTATGTGTGTGTATGTGTGTGTGTGTGTGTGTGTGTGTGTGTGTGTGTGTGTGTGTGTGTGTGTGTGTGTGTGTGTGTATGTGTGTGTGTGTGTATGCATGTATTATTTGAAATTTATATATAAAAGAAACTTAGAATGATTGGAATAACAGCTCCTTGCAAGGTTCAGGGTATTTTCAAGTCGGGCAGTTTTGTCTAAAGAACTCTTCTTTGAAAATTATTGAACTGGAAAAGTTATGTGCATATACCTAACTATATATAAACATATACCTATTGGAATTTGATAATATTTCATTTTCAATATTGACTTTTAGCAAACACAAATGCAAATTTCAGTTGACTAAAATTCAATTCAAATAAAGTCGAATACTCTGAGTGTAAAAAGTTCAATAGATATTAAGAAATTTTGCATTTCAAATATTATTCATATCATCAAAAACGCGTTATGAAAGACAGAGATAAAATTATAAAATAAGAATGAAAGGTAACCAAATTGACATAAGCCCAACATATATATTATATAAAACAAATTACATTATATTATATATCTATATTGAATATTGTATATTGCACGAAATGCTCTCTCAAACCAAGTCTCTTCTATTATATCTTATAAAAAGGCTTCTCAAATTGATATTGTTTTAGGATTTTTATCATAATTTCTAAAACTAACTCATATCTTAATATAGTCATGATAATGCAAACTCAAGCAATTGAACCTTTGCAGAAGTGAAGTATAATCAACATTTTCTACATATTTTTCCATAAAAACTAAATGACAACAAAGATTTTGTTGTAGGTTTTCTGTCTTTTTGCTTATATTATATATCTATATATATATTGTTTTTCGTCTGTCTTTATGAACAGAAACAAGTTCACTTATTTTGCAACTATATATACTCCTGTGTCTGTTGGTTAGAAAAGAACGGGTATACTAACGTCGGATATAATGATCAAGTTTTCATAGCTACGCTCGCATTGCATATCGGCAAAAAGTATATGTTGGGGATGGAGGTGATTCAGACATATTCCCAGTGGACATTTCAGACTCCATTTTACTTATTTTTACTCAATTAAGCTTGGAACGCAGCGATTCGCAATTTTGTGTTGTTTTGTGTTGCCTCTTCACTTTTTATATGACGACTGAGCTTCTTATCTCTAGCAACGCCTCTCTGCTAGTGCCACGTTCGGTTTCTTTTGCAATGAGAATTAAGCCTCATTCCATCGAAGCGACTGTCTAGCTCTCAGATCTCGTTGCTTGCAAGGATTTCCCAACACTAGAAGACTACTCCCTGCAGTTGTCATTGGTTAGTCCTTTTGAAACTCTTTACCTCAGCTTCTTTCTTTTATTCAATGTTACTAGTTCTTCAATCTAATGTTTTACTTACTTTTAATATAAATCAAATTAATCTCTGACATATATATCTGCCACAGCTATAGAGCCATGCCCTTGATCACCTCTAACGATGCGCCCCCAAATGATTGATTTTTCAAATAAAATTTAACTACTTTTTGGATCGTGAATCGTGAAGGCCTAGTTGAAGCTGAAGCTAATTGATTGCTTCTTGCACTGTCAAAATAAATACAGATTTCTTTGTTCAGCTGAGCTCTTTGACTGGCAACTGCCGTTGGCAACATTTCGCTAACTACATTTACCTATGCGAACAGCAATAGCCAGGGACTAGTCTCAATTCGTTTGCAATTAGTTGCAATAATGTTTACATTTACCTCGTCTGCTTCATCAATTATGTGTGCCTGACAGTTCTACGCCCCAGCAACAAGTTCCAGGAGCTGACTGACTGACAGACTGACTGACTGACGTACTGAATGACTGATTGATTCGCTGACTGACTGACTGACTGATAGGCTGACTGACTGCTTGTCAGTGCCTGGCATCGTAGCGTATTTCATGTCCTGACAGCCGCCCTCAACGGGCAGCCAGCTGTCACCTACACCCAGCTCCGGCTTTGGCATTCCTTTAACCAGCTCCTGCTCACCCACTGCGTGCCAGCTCTCATTGATTGCTTTGTGCTTTTGTGCCCAAACCAAAGAATTGACTTTGTATCCAGCTGCCGCCCACTGGCCCCGCCCCGCCCCCCCTCCCGTCAGCCAGCATTTGGCCACATTTCAATTCCGTTTCACATTTGGGCTCATGCCACACATCATACATATTTGGAGGCACACAGCCTCCTCCGATTGTGCTGCATGCCTGACAATTTGCATTTCTGCAGCAACTGCAGTAAGACCCGTCTGCCTCTGCCTGCCACTCACTCGCCTCGCCTGGCCTGGCCTCTCCTCTGCCACCGACTGTGTTTGCGTTTGTAATTGCGTGCGCAATTGCCAAATGCTTTCCTCACTGGATTTTCACATGCTTTTCGCATTTTCTGCTGTTTTTAGTCCCCGCTGTCCCGCCCCTTTAATCAATGGGACAAGCAGCTGACGGAATTGATTAAAAGTTTATCGCATTAGCAATTTGATGCCAGCAAATGCAGCTCTCGACAAAATTTGTCAAATAACTCGAAATCATTTTGCACTCAACATGCATAAATAATCTACAACGAATTGTTTCCTTTGATGAGTTCAGGAATTTTTGCATTCACAATGGAATTCCAATGGAGTCGCTTCTGAATTAGATTATAACTATTTGTCCTTGCTCTATCGGTTAAAGAGCTTTTAAGACTTGCAACTGGACAGCTAGATAATTGCTGCTGATTGAGACACTTGGAATATGAAAGCATAGTTTTAATTTGTTAATTGCTAGAAATCACAAAGTGCAAACAAATAAAAGCAATAGAAAATGAATTTCAAATTAAACAAAAACTGTTTGAGATATGTCGTCGAAACGACTTTCCAACCCAGTGATGAGTCTTAGGGACGCTCATTCATTCAGTCCAAAAAAATGAGATGTTAGCTAAGATATAAGATTTGAAAACTTATTGTTACTCTTCTTATTATAAGAAAAGATCCAATAAATAACAAAAGCAAACTAAAAACAAGCAAAAGTGCTCCAGTCGAGTCTGATCGACTAGGAGATGCTCTTAACCCTGCGAAGAGCCGATATTCCAAGCATTCTATGCTTATTTTACATATACATATATACAAGCAACACAACACACACACATATGCAGGCGCGCATAAGCACGCTTTGCCTATAGCTCTGCTCTAGCTCCGCCTATGGCTCTGCACTGACTCAACTTGGGCTCTGCCCTAGCTCTGCTTAGGCTCTGCTTATGGCTGCACTCTGACTCAACTCAGGCTCTGCCCTCGCTCTGCTTAGGCTCTGCCTATGGCTGTGCTCTCACTCAACTCAGGCTCGGCCTATTCCTCTGCTCTGACACAACTCAGTCTCTGCCTATGGCGCCACACAGGCTCTGCCTATGGCTCTGCTCTGACTCAACTGAGGCTCTGCTGAGGCTCTGCCTATGGCTGTGCTCTGACTCAACTCAGGCTCTGCCCTGGCTCTGCTTAGGCTCTGCCTATGGCTGTGCTCTGACTAAACTCAGCCTCTGCCCTGGCTCTGCTTAGGCTCTGCTTATGGCTCTGCTCTGACTCAACTGAGGCTCTGCTGAGGCTCTGCCTATGGCTGTGCTCTGACTCAACTCAGGCGCTGCCCTGGCTCTGCTTAGGCTCTGCTTATGGCTGTGCTCTGACTAAACTCAGTCTCTGCCTATGGCGCCACTCAGGCTCTGCCTATGGCTCTGCTCTGACTCAACTCAGGCTCTGCCCTGGCTCTGCTTAGGCTCTGCTTATGGCTGTGCTCTGACTCAACTCAGGCTCTGCTAAGGCTCTGCCTATGGCTGTGCTATGACTCAACTGAGGCTCTGCCGTGGCTCTGCTTAGGCTTCGCCTATGGCTCTGCTCTGACTCAACTCAGGCTCTGCCTATGGCTGTGCTCTAACTCAACTCAGGCTCTGCCCTGGCTCTGCTTAGGCTCTGCTTATGGCTGTGCTCTGACTAAACTCAGTCTCTGCCTATGGCGCCACTCAGGCTCTGCCTATGGCTCTGCTCTGACTCAACTCAGGCTCTGCCCTGGCTCTGCTTAGGCTCTGCCTATGGCTGTGCTCCGACTCAACTCAGTCTCTGCCTATGGCGCCACTCAGGCTCTGCCTATGGCTCTGCTCTGACTCAACTTAGGCTCTGCCCTAGCTCTGCTTAGGCTCTGCTTATGGCTGTGCTCTGACTCAACTGAGGCTCTGCTGAGGCTCTGCCAATGGCTGTGCTCCGACTCAACTCAGTCTCTGCCTATGGCGCCACTCAGGCTCTGCCTATGGCTCTGCTCTGACTCAACTTAGGCTCTGCCCTGGCTCTGCTTAGGCTCTACTTATGGCTGTGCTCTGACTCAACTCAGGCTCTGCCCTCGCTCTGCTTAGGCTCTGCCTATGGCTCTGCTCTGACTCAACTTAGGCTCTGCCCTGGCTCTGCTTAGGCTCTGCCTATGGCTTTGGCCATGGCTTTGGCTATGGCTGTGCTCTGACTCAACTCAGTCTCTGCCTATGGCACAACTCATGCTCTGCCTATGACTGTGCTCTGACTCAATTGAGGCTCTGCCCTGGCTCTGCTTATGCTCTGCCTATACCTCTGTTCTGA
This sequence comes from Drosophila nigricruria, assembly GCA_037075265.1. Taxonomy (NCBI): domain Eukaryota; kingdom Metazoa; phylum Arthropoda; class Insecta; order Diptera; family Drosophilidae; genus Drosophila; species Drosophila nigricruria. The sequence continues at coordinate 4,065,870 of JBAMCI010000206.1, read as the reverse complement.
CTCAACTCAGGCTCTGCCCTAGCGCTGCTTAGGCTCTGCCTATGGCTCTGCTCTGACTCAACTCAGGCTCTGCCCTCGCTCTGCTTAGGCTCTGCCTATGGCTCTGCTCTGACTCAACTTAGGCTCTGCCCTGGCTCTGCTTAGGCTCTGCCTATGGCTGTGCTCTGACTCAACTCAGGCTCTGCCCTGGCTCTGCTTAGGCTCTGCGTATGGCTGTGCTCTGACTCAACTGAGGCTCTGCCCTGGCTCTGCTTAGGCTCTGCCTATGGCTGTGCTCTGACTCAACTCAGGCTCTGCCCTGGCTCTGCTTAGGCTCTGCCTATGGCTGTGCTCTGATTCAACTCAGGCTCTGCCCTGGCTCTGCTTAGGCTCTGCCTATTCCTCTGCTCTGACTCAACTGAGGCTCTGCCCTGGCTCTGCTTTGGCTCTGCCTATGGCTGTGCTCTGACTCAACTGAGGCTCTGCCCTGGCTCTGCTGAGGCTCTGCCTATGGCTGTGCTCTGACTCAACTCAGGCTCTGCCCTGGCTCTGCTTAGGCTCTGCCTATTCCTCTGCTCTGACTCAACTGAGGCTCTGCCCTGGCTCTGCTTAGGCTCTGACTATGGCTGTGCTCTGACTCAACTGAGGCTCTGCCCTGGCTCTGCTTAGGCTCTGCCTATGGCTGTGCTCTGACTCAACTGAGGCTCTGCCCTGGCTCTGCTTAGGCTCTGCCTATGGCTGTGCTCTGACTCAACTCAGGCTCTGCCCTGGCTCTGCTTAGGCTCTGCCTATGGCTCTGCTCTGACTCAACTCAGGCTCTGCCCTCGCTCTGCTTAGGCTCTGCCTATGGCTCTGCTCTGACTCAACTTAGGCTCTGCCCTGGCTCTGCTTAGGCTCTGCCTATGGCTGTGCTCTGACTCAACTCAGGCTCTGCCCTGGCTCTGCTTAGGCTCTGCGTATGGCTGTGCTCTGACTCAACTGAGGCTCTGCCCTGGCTCTGCTTAGGCTCTGCCTATGGCTGTGCTCTGACTCAACTCAGGCTCTGCCCTGGCTCTGCTTAGGCTCTGCCTATGGCTGTGCTCTGACTCAACTCAGGCTCTGCCCTGGCTCTGCTTAGGCTCTGCCTATTCCTCTGCTCTGACTCAACTGAGGCTCTGCCCTGGCTCTGCTTTGGCTCTGCCTATGGCTGTGCTCTGACTCAACTGAGGCTCTGCCCTGGCTCTGCTTAGGCTCTGCCTATGGCTGTGCTCTGACTCAACTCAGGCTCTGCCCTGGCTCTGCTTAGGGTCTGCCTATGGCTGTGCTCTGACTCAACTCAGGCTCTGCCCTGGCTCTGCTTAGGCTCTGCCTATTCCTCTGCTCTGACTCAACTGAGGCTCTGCCCTGGCTCTGCTTAGGCTCTGACTATGGCTGTGCTCTGACTCAACTCAGGCTCTGCCCTGGCTCTGCTTAGGCTCTGCCTATTCCTCTGCTCTGACTTAACTCAGGCTCTGCCCTGGCTCTGCTTAGGCTCTGCCTATTCCTCTGTTCTGACTCAACTCAGGCTCTGCCCTGGCTCTACCTAGGCCGTGCCTATGGCTGTGCTCTGACTCAACTGAGGCTCTGCCTATTCCTCTGCTCTGACTCAAATGAGCCTCTGCCCTGGCTCTGCTTAGGCTCTGCCTATTCCTCTGCTCCGACTCAACTCAGGCTCTGCCCTAGCTCTGCTTAAGCTCTGCCTATGGCTGTGCTCTGACTCAACTCAGGCTCTGCCCTGGCTCTGCTTAGGCTCTGCCTATTCCTCTGCTCCGACTCAACTCAGGCTCTGCCCTAGCTCTGCTTAGGCTCTGCCTATGGCTGTGCTCTGACTCAACTCAGGCTCTGCCCTGGCTCTGCTTAGGCTCTGCGAATTCCTCTGCTCTGACTCAACTGAGGCTCTGCCCTGGCTCTGCTTAAGCTCTGCCTATGGCTGTGCTCTGACTCAACTCAGGCTCTGCCCTGGCTCTACTTAGGCCGTGCCTATGGCTGTGCTCTGACTCAACTGAGGCTCTGCCTATTCCTCTGCTCTGACTCAAATGAGCCTCTGCCCTGGCTCTGCTTAGGCTCTGCCTATTCCTCTGCTCCGACTCAACTCAGGCTCTGCCCTAGCTCTGCTTAGGCTCTGCCTATGGCTGTGCTCTGACTCAACTCAGGCTCTGCCCTGGCTCTGCTTAGGCTCTGCGTATTCCTCTGCTCTGACTCAACTCAGGCTCTGCCCTGGCTCTGCTTAGGCTCTGCCTATGGCTGTGCTCTGACTCAACTCAGGCTCTGCCCTGGCTCTGCTTAGGCTCTGCCTATTCCTCTGCTCTGACTCAACTCAGGCTCTGCCCTGGCTCTACTTAGGCCGTGCCTATGGCTGTGCTCTGACTCAACTGAGGCTCTGCCTATTCCTCTGCTCTGACTCAACTGAGGCTCTGCCCTGGCTCTGCTTAGGCTCTGCCTATTCCTCTGCTCCGACTCAACTGAGGCTCTGCCCTGGCTCTGCTTTGGCTCTGCCTATGGCTGTGCTCTGACTCAACTGAGGCTCTGCCCTGGCTCTGCTTAGGCTCTGCCTATGGCTGTGCTCTGACTCAACTCAGGCTCTGCCCTGGCTCTGCTTAGGCTCTGCCTATTCCTCTGCTCTGACTCAACTGAGGCTCTGCCCTGGCTCTGCTTTGGCTCTGCCTATGGCTGTGCTCTGACTCAACTGAGGCTTTGCCATGGCTCTGCTTAGGCTCTGCGTATGGCTGTGCTCTGACTCAACTTAGGCTCTGCCCTAGCTCTGCTTAGGCTCTGCCTATTCCTCTGCTCTGACTCAACTCAGGCTCTGCCCTGGCTCTGCTTAGGCTCTGCCTATTCCTCTGCTCTGACTCAACTCAGGCTCTGCCCTGGCTCTGCTTAGGCTTTGCCTATGGCTCTGCTCTGACTCAACTTAAGCTCTGCCCTAGCTCTGCTTATGGCTGTGCTCTGACTGAACTCAGGCTCTGCCCTGGCTCTGTTTAGGCTCTGCTTATAGCTGTGCTCTGACTCAACTGAGGCTCTGTCCTAGCTCTGCTTAGGCTCTGCCTATGGCTGTGCTCTGACTCAACTCAGGCTCTGCCTATTCCTCTGCTCTGACTCAACTCAGTCTCTGCCTATGGCGCCACTCAGGCTCTGCCTATGGCTCTGCTTAGGCTCTGCCAAGGCTCTGCTTAGGCTCTGCCTATGGCTGTGCTCTGACTCAACTCAGGCTCTGCCCTGGCTCTGCTTAGGCTCTGCGTATGGCTGTGCTCTGACTCAACTGAGGCTCTGCCCTGGCTCTGCTTAGGCTCTGCCTATGGCTGTGCTCTGACTCAACTCAGGCTCTGCCCTGGCTCTGCTTAGGCTCTGCCTATGGCTGTGCTCTGACTCAACTCAGGCTCTGCCCTGGCTCTGGTTAGGCTCTGCCTATTCCTCTGCTCTGACTCAACTCAGGCTCTGCCCTAGCTCTGCTTAGGCTCTGCCTATGGCTGTGCTCTGACTCAACTGAGACTCTGCCCTGGCTCTGCTTTGGCTCTGCCTATTCCTCTGCTCTGACTCAACTCAGGCTCTGCCCTGGCTCTGCTTAGGCTCTGTCTATTCCTCTGCTCTGACTCAACTCAGGCTCTGCCCTGGCTCTGCTTAGGCTCTGTCTATTCCTCTGCTCTGACTCAACTCAGGCTCTGACTCAACTCAGGCTCTGCCCTAGCTCTGCTTAGGCTCTGCCTATGGCTGTGCTCTGACTCAACTCAGGCTCTGCCCTAGCTCTGCTTAGGCTCTGCCTATAGCTCTGCTCTGACTCAACTTAGGCTCTGCTTAGGCTCTGCCAATGGCTGTGCTCCGACTCAACTCAGTCTCTGCCTGTGGCGCCACTCAGGCTCTGCCTATGGCTCTGCTCTGAGTCAACTCAGTCTCTGCCCTGGCTCTGCCCTGGCTCTGCCCTGGCTCTGCTTAGGCTTTGCCTATGGCTTTGCTCTGACTTAACTCAGGCTCAGCCCTGGCTCTGCTTAGGCTTTTCCTATGGCTTTGCTCTGACTCAACTCAGGCTCTGTCCTGGCTTTGCTTAGGCTTTGCCTATGACTCTGCTCTGACTAAACTAAGGCTCTGCCCTGGCACTGCTTAGGCTCTGATTATGGCTCTGCTCTGACTCAACTCAGGCTCTGCCCTGGCTCTGCTTAGGCTTTGCCTATGGCTCTGCTCTGACTCAACTCAGTCTCTGCCCTGGCTCTGCTTAGGCTCTGCTTATGGCTGTGCTCTGACTCAACTCAGTCTCTGCCTATGGCTATGCCTATGGCTCTGCTTAGGCTCTGCCTATTCCTCTGCTCTGACTCAACTCAGTCTCTGCCCTGACTCTGCCCTGGCTCTGCTTAGGCTCTGCCTATTCCTCTGCTCTGAGGTAACTCAGGCTCTGCCATGGCTCTCTTAGGCTGTGCTTATGGCTCTACCTATGGCTCTGCCTATGGCTCTGCCAATGGCTCTGCCTATGGCACTGCCAATGGCTCTCTCATGGCTCTGCCCTGACTCTGCCGACTCTCTGACGACTGATTCCCCTATATTTCTTCCTTAAATTTTTAGCCGATATTTCAATATTTTTCTTAAGCTATTCGTATTTACATGGCATGTTAATGATAGCTTTGATGGCTGTTAAGAAATAGTTATCGACAATAGCATCACCCTCGCTTCTATATACTGCAATTGTTTAATAACTTTTTCACTTTCTTCCGAGCTATGCCTGTCTGCCTGATCGGGTTTACCTTTAGTTTCTATCCTTTTCCTTGGCTCTCCTTAGCTTCCCACACATACGCTTTTTTCTGCCATTAGCCACATTTATGCTATCAATTTGAATCATTTATCATTATGAATTTTTCATTTTTAGCTTTCATTAAATCGCGCTTTTTCAATCCGTGGCTAATTAAGCGCCAACTGACGTTCGTTTTGGCTTTATTAAATTACCATTGGCAGTGTCAACATTTCCTCTCTCTCTCTCTCTCTCTCTCTCTCTCTCTCTCTCTCTCTCTCTCTCTCTCTCTCGCTCTCTGTGTGTGTACGTATTTTGATTTATGCAGTTTTAAGTATATCCGTACAATTTGGCAAAACGCCAGCAAAAACAGCTTGATTTGCCGCGCTCGCCCTCCCTCTCTCTCTCTCCCACTCTCTCTCGCTCTCTCTCTCTCTTAACAACATTCATATCATTTTTCAAATATATATTTTTCTCTCTTTTTTCTTTTCCGAAACAGTGGACTAGGCACTAGCACTTGGCGCAGCTGTTGTCGGACAGCCATTTGTAAGGATAATGCGCCGTTGTCAAATTGCCAAGAGTCTGAAGTTTATAGAGTCGTGGCTGGGGCTGAGGCTGGGGCTGGGGGCTTTGTAGAGTGGGTCAACAGCGTGTGTTCGATGCGGATGTGGAAACAGCTGTTTAGCGCTTAAGCGTATTTTGGCAGTTGCTTTCACTTTGCCTTTCACTTAGCATCGCCACACAGCTGGCAGCTGACCAAGCCGCGACCCCCACCAGCCCTAGCCCTGACCCTGAGTGGCAACCTTTGCCTTGCCCCCGGGCCTCTGTTAACAGCTTCCAGTGCAGTGTGGAAGGAGTTTTAATCAAAATGCAAAATATAATTGCAATTTTCATGCGTGTGCGTGTGCGTATGCGTGTGTGCAGCTCACTGGAGCATAAAAAGCAATACAATTTCATGACCTTGTCCAATCCCGACTCGATTTCTATCTGATATCCCCGACCGACAGCAATTACAATTGAAACAACAGCCATTTGGTGTGACAATAATCAGAGCACAAATATGCAAAAGTCGTCGATGCGTTAAATTATTTTTTTTTGCTAGTCAGCTTTAAGTGGGCGGCTAGAGATATTTAAGCGTGTGGGCGTGGCATGCTAACATATGTAGCCAGCAAAAATAAAAAATAAACAAACCCTCAAACCTTTATTAAGGCAAATGACATTTTCATGGAGTTAAACATTTCAAATTTGAATCCCAGATGAAAGCATTAATGGTATTCCCTATGGGTAATTTGAGTTGAGGTAGCTTAATAGATATAGGATGTCATTTGATAAGTAGAGTAATCTAATATTGAGTATATAATATGCGGTTATTAACTTAACTTTGATTATTCAATGTAGATTTTAAACATAAATTGTTGTGTTTTTTATGCCCAGAACATATTGAAAATGGAAATTTGGGGTATAATGATATTGTGAATATGTATGTAATAGGTGAGTGAAGATGTGGGAAGCCGCTTAAATTAAATACATAAATTGTTAATCAGAAGGATGAGCTGAGTCGATGCCCTTCGGTCAGTGTGCCCGTTCATCCGTCTGTCCGTCCGTCCTTCCATCCGTCTGTCCGTTCGTCCTTTCATCCGTCTGTCCCTCCGTCCGTCCGTCCCTCCGTCCTTCCGGACGTTTGTGCGTCCGTATGTATGAGCGTGTCGATCTCAGAATGTATAAGAACTAGTGACTTTTTACGTGTATATTCCTGAATAACATACATATAATACGTTTTTCAATTGTTTTCAATAACTCATCCCATTTTCTCATTACCTTCTTCAAACGTTGCTGGAATACCACAAAAGCTAGAGATTTTTTTTATAGTACACCGCATTTTCTTATATATAAACTAGGTAAGCAAAAATTTTAAGAAATGTAACGTAGAGAATGCTGAAACATTTCTAAAACTAGAATATGCCCCTCATGGCAGGTTTATTTCAATAGCACTGACTACTAGTGTATAAGCGAAAGTTCGTTTTTTGGGCACATTTGAAATTGCGCAATATCAACATAATACATTTTGCTTGCATCTGAAATTCCTATGCTTATCTTCAAAAACTCTTAAGAAACTTTTTTTTAAATATTTGTTTTAACGAGATAGCGTTAATAGAAAGATGAGCATAAGTAAGCGCAATATATTTTGATAACAAAGAAAATTTTTAAAAATTTTTAAAATAGTTGACGTCCATAAAAATTTATAGATATCGTAATATATATATTTTTAAATAACATATTTCTCTTGTTGTTAAAATACCTCAAATGCTGTAACTTTACACAGCTCACTTTCCTCGCTAGCCATACTTCCCTCTCTCTCTCTCTTCCTCTTCAGTCTACCCATTTTCACTCTCTCTCTCTCTCTAGTCTCCTTCCTCCCTCTCTCACACTCTCTTTCCGTATGGTATGCATTTTAATGGCTCAATATTCTCGGCAAGCGTTTCCCCATTTCGTGTTTTTGTGCTGGGCTGCATCTAAGCATCCTTTTTGGAGTGCCTCATCTCAATTGCCGAGCACATTGTAGTCAGCGTTCACATGGTGCCGCATTGTGTGGCAGACAATGGTTCACGTAGCCGTCGCCGCTGCTGCCGCTGCCGCTGCTGCTGCTGTTGCTGCTGCTGCTGCTGCGTGCCACAAACAAAAGCTGCAGGCGCACAATGCACAACAGCAACTACAGCAACAAGAGAAACAACTGCAGCAGCAGCAGCAATGCTTGTCATGCCTGAAAATAAACACACACACACCCACACATACACACCCACACATTCCCAATCAACACACGGCCAAGTGCAGACCAACTCAAGTCAAAAGAATGTGGTAGCTCTGAGGTATTCACAAGCAAGTGGGCGTGGCAGTTGCTGCTGCTGTTGCTGCATTTGCATTGTAGTTTTAAATGCGTTAATTGAGTGCTGCCAATTTCTGTTGCCTTTGTTGCCGCTGCCTCTCAGCCAGTTCCTTTGGCCGCCTCTCGAAATCAAAGTAAAATCTTTAGCTGCTGCTTTGTCGTCTTTTTTTATGGCTGCGCCAATTGAAATGTCAGCCAAAATTGTTGGCCAAGTTGTTGAATTGAAATACCCCGGCATTTGTGAGGCATCTCAACTGAGGCATATGCTAAATTCGTTGAGCTTCGCTCAGCCTTTGTTAGCTGAATGAAAGGTAAAGATTTAAGCTGCATATGATTTAAACTGTTGATGTAAATTGACTCTTTAAGCTGGTTTGTTTTAAGTTCATTTTGTCGATTTCATTCTTCTTACTTCTAGAATTTCAATAAAGTGTCGCCGTCTTGATTGTGAAGTGAGCAGTAATAAGAGATCTGTTCAAAAAGTATTGCGTTTGATGAATTTACGCGGGCTGTGTAAGTTAAGCCGCGCAACAAAGTAACTACACGGATACGGAACTTTCAGCGTTCAGTGAATTCCGGCTGCTGAACGGACAGCGATACCCCGAGTGATGGTAACGGAATGCTTCTGTTTCTGCTGGGAGTGCTGCATATTATTCGAAGCTTGGCGGAGTTACTTCAGCTTAGGATTAAATCTGTCTAATCCACACGGCTATGACCTTTATGATGCAATTGTATTACACGCTCATGGATCAAATAAATAACAAGGATATAGACCTTGTTAATTTGTATATTCGACTTTAGACTCTTCGACTTTTTTGGGGCGTTATATTGATACTCATTTCCCGAACAAGTTTGTCCATTTTAAGGTCTCACTTAGCTGCTTGCTTGAATGTGTTTTGACTCGTCTTTGACTTTTGCCTATTAAAAAGAATGGGGTAAAGAAACTGAATGAAGTGTGTGGCCTCAAAGAGATTACTCCAATTATGCCGAAAATCTGACTTACTGATTTCTTTAACTGGGGGTCAGAAGGATGGATCGACCTGACAGAAACTGTCGGTGAAGTCAAAGTAGAGACTATAGTACAATAAAGGAGATGCTTGGAAAAGAGTCTATGACTTCTCCAAAAAGGTGTTGAAGTGGAAAAAGTGGGACCTGGACGCAGGATCATTGATGGCAGTGCTTAGCTAGAACATATACAAGGGCTCCACCTTGAAGGGACCTTGTAACCAGGAGCTAACCCTCATTAACCTTAGAAACCCTACCAACCCTAGAAAGAGGAGGCTTTTCAGTCGGTAAGCAGTAATGCAGTCCGAGTAACCAGTCAGAGTAACCATCAGACTGAAGTTGCATTAAGTATTTTGAAAAAAAAGTGTCGCTCTCCCTATGTTCGCTCTTAATGAAGAATAAATGCACACTTAAACTGAAACCAAAAGCGGGCAGTTGTACTTTGAGTTGGTGACTCCACGCACGAAGAAACCACAAGCTGCAAATTGGATATTTCAAACCTTATGACACTGCCAATCAATCAAGCACTTAAATATTCACTTATACTTACACACATATATATACACATATATATATATATCCCAATAGATAGCCATATAACACTCTGAACTTATTAATATTAGCTCAAGTCTATAGAGGGTATCTTGCGGTCAAGCTCTACTGATTTTCGCGCTGTCTTTTTCAATCGCTTCGCATTGACACTTTGCGTTTTATGACCATCATTAAAATGCCAAATGACCAGCTGACAGGCAGACATGGTGACTGACACACATGCAGACCAGCACCAGCACCAGCACCAGCAGCATGGCCCCCTGTTGCTTGACACCCACAACCTACGCCCCCTGTGTCCCCCCTTCGGCAAGCCCCTGGGCCTGCAGTTCGTCTGTTCGCTTTAGTGCACTTCAGTGGACGCCCCTTGGCGCGTGTTATGGCCATTGAGGCCGCTTATGCGCTCATTAATTTCGCTTGAGCGAAGTTCAATGGAACTGTCTCACACTCGCCACCAATGTCCCACCTACTCGGACTGCTCCACTTTGTGAGCCTTGCGAATTTTAACTGGCAAATGAAAAATGATTTGAGCGACCCTAACAAATGTGTGGCGCGAACGATTCGCTAACTTGCCAAGTTGCAACAGACGCGGCGACGCGTCGCGTGTTGCGCCACCGATAAGCGGCAGTTAGCAGCAGAACCAGGAGCAGGAGCAGGGGCGTGGCAGCGGCAGAGGCGGCATTTGCCTAACAAATGACCCGCAATTAGACAACGAAAATGCTTAGCAACAGCTCAGCAAAAGCGAATATAAATGGAACTGCCCCAACGCTGACCAAGGCACGAATCATCATTTACCACAGCCCAACCTAGAGTCCAGCCCACCTTTCTGCTCCTTTCTTACCTCTAGGTATGTCGGCAACATTATAACACAGATATATGGAAATATATATATATATACATATATATATATAGATATCAGAGTATCAGCTGCCTTCAGTTCCGTTCTCATTGGTTTGCGTTGCGTGCGAGGCAAGCTTAATGCTTGCATTTCGCTTTAACTTACAATTTTGCTGCATGAATTCCATCTATTTGGTTTTAAGTTATGTAAAGCTTCTTTATGCTAAATTCTTATCAATATCTAATTTAAATATAGCTTAAATCTCAATTGTCAAACCATTGATTTTGTGTTCGAAAGTTCTTTCTCAAAACTTTCTTGAATCAGTTCCTATTTTTTAAGAAGTAAAATAATCTTAGTCCGAGTCGATTCTGGCCGTATCCAAATACCAAATTTGGAGTTTCTTAGAAACATTTTGAGTTCCATTAATAAATTTAACAAGTAAGGGTGCCCTTAGTCGGGAGTGCCCGACTAGAAAATACCCTGAACCTTGCGCAAAGCTCACATTCCAATCATTCTTTGGTTCTTTTATACATGAATTACAAACTACACATGCATATATACATACATACACATACACACAACACACACACACACATATACACACACGAACACACACACACGAGCAAGCAGCTGCGCTTGAGCTGCGCAAATGGACTTCACTATGGCAAATTCAGTTGTTGAACAACTTTTGTTGTAGGCGAACTTTTTTAATCAAATTTTCAGAGCGTGATAATGACATCCTGATGTATGTCTTTGCCATTGCAAAGCTCTCTGCTGTTTGAAATACGTTAATTTTAAATTTGGAAGGAAGAGAAATATGCAAAATCAGAAATGTTCTAGTCTGGGTATTCATCATAGGCATCTAACACAATGAATTTGTAGTCTCCAGCTTTTATGATAGTTAGCCACGCTTAAAGAACGAAATCAAATAATCGAAGGAAATGGAAGGAGTTATCGATAAGAAAATAATAAATTCATAATGCGTGTGATATACAAGAATATACATGTAATCTTTCAAGTCTCTATCCCAAAGATTCTGAGATCGATGCGTTTATACATAGGGACAGATGGACGCAAGGACATGTCTAAGTCAACTCAGCACGGCAGGCTGATTAAGAAACTATATGCTTTATGGGGTTTGCCATGCCTTCTTCTGTCTGTTATATACATTTTCAGAAAGCCTTGACATCCTGAACTCCCATTCACAATGGATTCAGGGCAGAAAAACTAACTCAGACTGCTGCAGTATACTAGAATAGATATATGTGAAGTTATATATATCTAGTTAAGGCATTCAAATGGATATTTAGATAAATATTTATATATATATAAATATATGCAGACTTGTTCCTATTCAAATTGTATTTCAAATCGGAATAGATTATTCAGGAATAAATCACCTTACATCACAGCTTTAACACAAAATAAAATAGACTTTATGACTTCATCTTTGACTGATACATATATATATTTACATATTCATCCTTTTCATCTAGTCCAAAGAAAGACTCTGGAATCTTCATAGAATGTAGTTGTTATTAAAGATCATATAAAGATCTATATCAACACTCATATTATATATGCTTTTATATATACTTTTCCAGCTACCTATGCAACATTTTAAAGTTGCACCTAAAACCAGAAAAATAGTTTTAATGTACAAAAAAAAAAACTTTTTTGCCAATTAGATAATTTTGTTAATTAGATAATTGCTGATGTTGCACACATGTTGACAGCAGCAACATCAACAACATCAACAACAGCAACAACAATTGAAACGAGAGCAGCAACAGAATTTGTTACGTATAAAGTGTTAAATGGGCCAAGAGTTTCTGTAAGTCAGTGTGTTTCGTTTAGTTGCTGTGTTAAGTAAATGCCCTTTCACATCAACAACATACACAGAGAATGTGGGTGAGAGTGAGAGTGAGAGTGAGAGACAAGTTGACAACAGCCGCAGCTGCCTTGCTTCAACTAATGATTGGGCACAAAAGCTGCGAACATTTCAATTTCAATGCAAAATAGTTGACTGAGTGTTGGCTCCCCTTACTTACACATGTATGTGTGTGTGTGTGTGTGTGTGTGTGTGTGTGTGTGTGTGTGTGTGTGTATGCTTGGCATTCTATGACCAAAGTATTTTGTTGCTTTGGCGTTAAATATTACAACTACGTCTATTCCTTCTGTCTGCCGCAGCTGGGCGCACTGGCGACCCTTTGCATAAATAAAGCCTTTCACACACACACACACACACACACACACACACACGGACACACACACACACACACATACAACTACATTTGAGAGGCTTATAAAATATTCATATGCACATACCAGTCCAATGCTTTTGAAGCTATCAACACACATACACATACACTCGAGCGAAGGCAACGCCCAAACAAATGGAAAAAGTTTTTCGTGCACAATTCAACAAATTCCAAGTTTAGCTACAAAACATGCCACACGTGGCCAATGAAGGATTCTAACGAAACTTATGCAAATTTCACAAATGTTCAACTGTTGCATACAACATAATAACAACAGACAAACACACAAACACACCAACTCACACACACACTCGCAACACTCACGCTTAAATTTTCGTTGCCTGCTTCGAGGCGCACATTTCAATTGCTTGCCCCATGCCTGATCTCGCACGGCTCAGCTCAAGTCGGCGGCTTGAGGCATGCTTCAAGTGCTCCGCTTCACGGTCCACATTGCATTCCCATTCTCATGCCCATTCCACAGATGACACATAGCCTGACCCGTGCGGGCTGAGAACCCTTTTTATGTCAGCCATTTCTGACCTTCGTCGTGCTTATGCATAAAATGTGCCCATTGTTGTTGTTGTTGTTGCTGTTGTTGTTGTCTGTTTGTGCTTGCCTCCTTAGCATGTTTGTTCGTTGTGTAAGCGGCGGAGGCAGCAGCACATTATGACCGAAGTGATAAATGTATTGCAAGATTTTGCATTTTTGTTTCGCATTAAAGTTTGCAGAGATGCAATAATATATATATGATATAAATATAGATATATAGGTATTCTTTATTATATGTATTTTTGCATACTTATATAATCAGCAAGAAACTTCCTCGCCTCAACCATTAGCTGACTTTCTGCTTAAGCATTAACTTGGTGATAAAGCTTTAACCAGTTGAGAATTCTACTTTTTCAAAGTGAGCCGAAGAGAGTGAAGCCTGCATTTTATTATCTTTCTGTATATGCATCTTATGGACATGGCATGTGATTAGTCATAAAAGTTGTCCAATAACAACTCGACCAAACCATTTCTTATAATATGTAAAAATATTAATAAATAAAATAACAAACAAGATAATAAAGAGTATAATATTACAAAAAATAAATAAAATAATAATAATAATAATAATAATACTAATAATAATAAATAAAATCATAATCATAAATAATATAAAAATATTAACAAATAATAAATAAAAATAATAATGAATAAAATAGTAAATAATATAAAAATAAAACCAAAAAATATTAAAAAAATTAAATAAATAAAAATTAATATATTAAAAATAATAATATAAATAATAATAATAATAATAATAATAATAATAATAATAATCATAATAATAATAATAATAATAATAATAATAATAATAATAATAATAAACATAATAATACTAATAATAATAAATAAAATTATAATCAAAAATAATATAAAAATATTAAGAAATAATAAATAAAAATAATAATGAATAAAATAGTAAATAACATAAAAATAATTAAATAAAATAAATATTATAATAAATAAAATAATAACTTAAATAATATTATTGTTAAATTAAGAAAATAAATAATACGAAATAAAATAATATATATATATATAAAATTAATTCAATATAAAATAATAAGAACAAAATATTTTTTTTATATTTTTATTTATTATATATTTGCTTTTGAGAATTTTTCTAATATTTGAAAAAAGTGCTTAGATCTAAAGTGTATAAGAACTTAGCGCTAAGTTCTATTAGTACTTAGCTTAACACATTTCAGAAACGTTTCACTGGCTTCTAAATAAGAAATTCCATCTACATACTATTTGTATTATTTACTATTTAACTAATTTAATTAAGACTGAAGCTGAACTGTAGTTGGAAATCATATAAAAGACCTTGCTTTTTCGAGAATCTTATCACATTTAAAGTTTACCTTTAAGACTTATACTTATCCTTATACTGATACTATACTACACATATGTACATATATCCCTTTACAACTTTTCTTTTCATTTTCCCTATTTGTATGCATTTCTATCACTTCATTCGAAAACATTGTGCCACAGCGCTCAATTGAAGTGGAATCAACTGCAAATGGAGCAAAGTATGGAGCAGGGACTCATATCATTTAGCTAAATTCAATCTGAGAGTTGCCTTCCGCAGAGTGAAGCTCTCGCAACGAGAGTTTCCTATTCGCGTCGGATCAAATAAAGTGGTTGCTCTAGCTGCTCCTGTCCAAGGGGAGCTCGAAAATAAATATATATATATTTATTTATACGTAAGTGAAATTTGTATTTTCCATTTGTTTTCAAGTGCTTTTTATTAGCCATATTCATTCGGCTGGTCTACAGTTAATAGCCAAAGGCACACTAGCTTGAAACAACTGGTAATGAAACACACATAAGTATTTGTACGTTTAAGTGAGAGAATTGGGAATGAAATGTGCTTAGGGCTATAAGAGTTTCGTTTCCTAAATGAATGATGGATAAGTATTTGTTGGATTTACGAATTTAGTTTCAGAAACAATCGGCAATGAAACACGTTTGAATATATGAACGTTATTCATTATTACTAATGCGATTTCTGTTTAGAAATTGAAGATAAATTTGTTTTGAAACAAAGGGAAATGGAACATGTTTAAGTATTTGAACGTTATCCCCTTTAAAGTTTTGGAAATGAAAGTTCATTTGATTGAAACGACTGGGAATAACATACGCATTAGTATTATAAAGTTACATTGATTGAGACAATTGGAAATGAAACCCACGTAAGTATTAATTATACGATTTTTGTTTCAAAACTAAAGATATATTTGATGAAATGGAATGGAAATTGAACATGCTTAAGTACATGAAACATAGATTATCCCATTTCTTTTTCGAAAATAAAACACGCTCAGGTACAAACAGATTTCAGGTTTTCTGCTGGAAAGGAAGCACGAATTAGTATTTGTAAATACTATTTTGTTGAAACGACTGGAAATGAAATATATCTAAGTATTTATAATGTGATTTTGTACTGTATCGAAACGTAGAATTGTTAAACATATGTAGATTAGCCTCATTCGAAAATGATAGTGCATAAGTTTGAAACAAATGAGAATGTAACAGGCTTAAATACTAGTATATATTGCGATTTCTGCTTTAAATTTAAGTTGTAGATTAAAAATTCAGACAGTTGAAAATGAAACACATCTAAGTATTTATAATGCGATTTCGCAAATGAAAGTGCATAAGTTTGAAACAAATGAGAATGAAACAAATACTATATAATATACTATAGTTCTAGTATATTTTGTTTCAGAATTGAACTTTGGATTGAAAATTTAAACAGTTGAAAATGAAACACGCTCGACCATTTGATGGCTGTGCGTATTGTGTCACTTCCATTATTTGAGTTAAGGAAATCCGATGAAAACGAAAACGAAATTGCAAATGCAAATAGGACAAATCATTCAGTAATGCGACAAACAATATTGACTTTTCAAGGACAACAAGAACGGCTTTATATTTTTATAAAGCTGCATTGTTTGCATTGAAACATGGTGATGAAAAGGGAGAACCACAAACATACAGATACCCTATATATGTATATATGATTAAGAAGAATCTACAAACGAGTTATCTATCTCTATCTGATCTAGTCGTTTAGTTTGCATAGATATCAACCTGAAATTGATCTTGAACCAACATACTCTATCATATCGATACAGTTCCCATTGGCTTCAGCTTCGCTAGGGTATTTCATAGTCCATCAGCCTCTCCTACCTGTTAGCATTAAATATTGAGCACAATAAGCGAACGCTGAACAGCGCACGGTGCGCCATTTGCCCTGTGTCAATATGTTGGGTGTGGGCGTGGGCTAGGCGTGGCATAATGGCAGCATGTTGCTGCATGCAACATGGAACATGGAAATGGAAATGGATTGAAGCAACGAGCCGCATGTACGTAAATCCATTTATGCTTCAGCGCATTTATAGCCAATTTTAAAAGCCCAAAGAGCCGCAGCGCTGCTGCTGCTGTGGTGCACTGGCGCTGCTGTGGTGCAACCAGGTGGCCGGACAGTTCCGTTGATTTGTGTCTGCGTGAGTGTGTGCGGCGCAGTTACAATTCAATGTACTGCACCATGTAGAGCCATTGCTTTTCATTTACAATAAGCAGAAAGGAGAGAGCGAGCGAGCGAGCCTGGGAGTGCGACGGATTTGGCCATTTAATTGCGCAATTGCCGCATGTTTTACGACTACTCACTCGAAGCACTCAAAGCACACACACACTCGCATGCATATTCACGCTCCAAGACACAATGTTGCATACCTCCGCCTCGCAAGCAAAGTGTCGAGAGTCGAGTGTCGAGTGTCGACTGCGTGCCTGCACGTAAAAACTTTCCTTGCCCATGGACGTCCAGCTATGCGAAATGTTGCTTATCAGCGCGTTAGCAATGGAACAGGGAGCAGGAGGGAGCAGAGGGGGAGCAGAGGGGAGCTGCCTATTACATGGCAGTTTAGAAATTTTTGTCTTCAGTAAGCATTTTTTTCCAGTTGTTGTTGCTGTCTTTGATTTGCTTTTTCACTCTGCGTAAAATCGTAATTTAAATATTTGAAATTGTTTTCGTCTTTTTCTAAACTATGCTTAAATCACGCTTATGCAATTCTTGTTATGGAAGAGGCAGCTACATGGGTAGCTAGTTATAGATAGGTATACAGAAATGCTTTAAATGCATAACTTTTAACTGAAGATAGTTTTAATAATATTATCTTCGGGTCACTCTGGTTAGACTAGGTTCACTTTGAAAGCACATATGTATCAGCCAGGTGACTACAATGGCCAGGTGACTACAATGGCCAGGTGACTACAATGACTTATACACACAGGTAACCCTCCTATAACGCGGTACTTCTATAGCGCGATTTCGCTACAACGCGGTTTGCGGAATGTTTCCTATAACGCGACTCCTACAACGCGATTTTTAAGCATTTTTTAAATACATATTCTATAAACTATTCTATAAACACACAATTATCAAAATTTACTTGTGTATATGTGTATATCTATTATTCCTAGTCTCATGTTACTTGCGTGATATTGTATAAGAAAAGGAAAAATGGAGGAAAAAAAAGTTTCCTACAACGCGATTTTCCTACAACGCGGAGTTTTTCAGGAACCAATTAACCGCGTTGTAGGAGGGTTACCTGTATGTGCTTTCAAAGTCAACCTAGTCCATCCAGATGGACGCCAAGATAATATAAGATAATGCAAAACACAAATTAGAACAAATAAGAAAGCTCTAGGGGCGGATGCTCGACTTAGTTTATACTCCATAGCTTATATTTATAGATAAACAAAACACATACACGAATGTGAATGCATGTATTTAAGCAGAAAATAGTGTCATCATGTTCTCCGCAGCATTCGATCTCGCATCTTCAGAAATAGCATGTTTTTTCCAAAAAAAGAAAACTAAATAAACCGACATTGACAGGAGTTGAGCCCACAGCTCCTTGACAACGCGCGTCTCCTTTACGAACACAGTTACTTCATGCTCTAATGCTAAAAGGCAATTCTTAACCAAAGTAGCAGCTGGTGATTCAAACACAATTCAATCACAATCGCGATTCTTAGAATAAACAAGAAAACATGAGTTTGAATGTATGTATGCGTGCGCATTAGCTGATTACCTGTTACTGCCAATGAGCTCGTTATTTCCATGAAAATAAATAATAGTTTTTCCATGTATTTCTAGCTTTTTTTTAGCGTTTTCTATTACCTGATAGTTCATAACAAAAGTTTGAGACTTACTCTGATTATGGACAATTATTATGACAAAAAGTCGCTAAAAAAATATATGAAGGACATAGAAAAATTTTAATTTATTTTCTTCAATTTATTACTCTAAGCAGCATATAACTGCATATGACGTAAGTAACTTTTTTCTTAAAAGAAATCTTTTTTTTAGTCTACACAAAAAATTTGGTAACTTTAATTGCCAAATTGAGCGAGTTATGAACACTTGAGTTTGGGTGTGTTTCCCGGATGAAAATTGCAGTTTTTGATCAGAAAGATCAATTACAAAGAATATGAAAGAAATTAGCATAAACAAATGAGACTTGGAGGTGCGCTATCCTTATGATGCGCAATATATCGTATTTGATTAATCTATAATGGTAGTCAGCCGTAACTAGGGTGACCATACGTCCTGGAATTCCGGGACATGTCCCGCTTTTGTCAAGACAAGTGAAAAATTTTGTTGAGGAAAGCAGCGCAGATAAGCAGTTTTTTGCAAAAAAGTCGTCGACCGTCCCGGAATGGCCTGAGGTCGATCTGGTCACCCTAGCCGTAACTCAACTTTGAGGCTCTAGATTAAACTGGCAAAACTGAGACAAATAAACAGACGCACATCAAGACGCAAATTGCACAAAAGCCATTAAACTCTTTTTACCCATTAAACGAGCTTAAAAAGTAGTTCAGTTTTGAGTTGTAATTCTCAATCGTTATTAGAATAACGATAACAATAGAACCTATCTATATATATATATATAGAGATAAAGAGCGTTAAAATTTGTTAGACTTACTGATTCAAGTTGCGCTCGTTGGAGCCGCTCTGGCTTTGCACATTGTCCGTGTGCCGTCGCTCCTTGTGCACGATGCCCATCAGCTTCATCCATGGATTGTTTTGGGAGCCATGGCCTCCCATGCCGCCACTCTGCCACATCGTCATCTTGGCGTTCGGGGCGTGGCAGTGGCTGTGGCAGCTTTAGCCCAAAACGAACGGCGATGCAAGCGCGCTTTAGAAACCTGACGAACGCGACGATAATTACATAGATTCAAATATATCTTTTTTGTTATTGTTTTTCGTTACTTTTTTCTGTTACAAATTTTTCAATTATGTTAAAGTGTTGCTCTCGCTCTCTCTCTCTCTCTCTCTCTCTCTCTGACAGACTCGAAAATTGAAGGGAGAAGCGTGCGGCGTAGCTGCTGCGGTTGCTGACGGCAGCAGCATCAAAATTTCTGTTGCATACCCTTAGGAGGCGCTCATAATTTTATGGCCCGCAACAATTTGATATCTTGGATGGAATTTAGCTCAGAGTTTATTGTGGTTTAGTTTGCTATTGTTGTTCTTTGGCTTATTTAATTGTTGTTGCTTTTTGTTGCTTGTTGTTGTTGTTGTGGGCGGCTGGCGTTGCGTTCTGCGTTCTTGGCTTATAATTTGCTGAATTTTCTAATTTTCCTAACTGGAATTTTGCCTTTTTTGGTTCATTTAGATATATATATATATACTATATATATGTATTGCTATAGCTCTTCAAGTTTTGCGGTTTTTGGTCATTTAGCTTTTATTTATTTATGTTTTTCTTTTTTTTTCTGTTTGGCTCGATTTATGTTTTGTGGCTTTTTCGGTTTCGTTTTGTTGTTTTAAAGCTTTCGTAATTTTGCGTTTGTTGAATTAAAAATTTATTATTTATTTATTATTTATGCTTTGTTTGGTTTTGTTATTTTGTTGTTGTTGTTGTTGTTTTTGTCACATAATGTCTAAAATTAAGAATCACAATGGCGTAAATTGGGTTTGTTGTGGTTTTTTTTGTTATTATATCGTAATTTTAATGTTAAATTTACTATTTCAATTTGTAACTATTAATTTAATAATTCTCGTTTTGTTAACCGTTTAATGCTAATTATTGTTAAATGTTTTGTATGTATTTTTGCTTTGCTATTTGTTGCTGTTCGTCTAATCAAACGTTATTTAATTAATTAATTGTTTATCGCTTATTAGTTGTTAATTCATTAATTATTATTGCCTTGCTGTATATAATTTTTGTATATTTTTGTTGTTGTTATCTTTAATTATTTTAGTTGTTGTTTTTTTTTTTTGTTATATTTTTATATTTTTTACTACGTCTCTAGCTAAATTGCGGCTGGCCTTGATTTCTATTTTGTTTTTATATTTATTTTACTTTATTTTGTTTTTTTTTTTTTGTTTTTGGCTGTTACTTATTATCCTCTCCGAGTATTTGTTTAGTAAAAAAAAACTTGAATAAATTTGCACATTTATTTTTTACTCATTGCTCAATTTTCTAATCATTGCATTGGATTGACGATATGAATGTGATATCCGGCGTATAGACAGCAGCTGCAAAAAAAAATATATAAAAAATATATATATTAATAGGGAATAGAGATAAATGTATATATAAATGTATAACTAGTTATGAAATGAGGCATTTATAATAATTAATTTTAAAAGCGTATATATCAATATATTGTTTTGCAGAATGAGATTTAAGATTTAATAATTCTAGCATTAATATGTAAACTTTATGTTATACATATGTAGAAAAAAAATGCAGGATTTGGTAATAATAATTAATTATAAAAGTGTATTTAAATTTCAATTAAAATATTCTTGTTTTGCAGAATGAACTTTAATATTTAATAATTCTAGAGTAAATGTGTAAACTTCATCTATTATACATATGTAGAGAAATAAGCAGGATTTGGTAGTAATAATAATAATAAATAGCTGGAAGTTATATTATATATATTCAACTTTGTAAATATGAATAAATACCAACACTAGTTAATACTTCAAGTAATGTGTTTTATATATATATATATATATATTATATTATATATATATACCTATATCTAACTTTGTATGTATAATCATGTATAGCTATATCTGGCCTAGCCTTAATTCATTCAATATATATAGCATTTTATAACATACTCTCACTATTAAGATAACAAAGTCAATCAATATTTTATTACTCAATGTCTAAAAGCTACAAATATGTATATCATAACCAGGCTGGGTATTGCTTTTTACATAGTATAGAAACTTTTTCTGTTAGTTTAAGATAACTATCTATGGCATATCTATCAATATTTCATTTAAGACTTAAGTTTTGACACATCACAAAATTTGCATATCTATCAATTATGCACAAAAACTATAAATGTCCCTTAAAAGCCTTTTCTCTAAAAGGGTTTTCAGCTTCGATGTATTTTCTTGTCTAGTTCACTCAAGGCCAAATGCATACAAATTCAGTTTTAAATTATTATTTTTGATTTCTTTTTGAATATATATATATTTATACAGCTTAACTGACAGTTCTATCAAGCTGGCATATATAAATGTATACAGACAATGGGAAGGTAGCAAAGTTTGATGGAAAAAGCCGTAAGCAAGACAGACAAAGCCTCGCTGAGCTGCTGAGTAGATTGTCAGTTGTTGCAATGGTCAAAAAACTATTTTATAGACAGCAGCTGAGACCAGAGCGAGCGCAGAAGATAAAGTGAACGAGACATTTGCGATGCCATCAACGTCACAATAAGCACATTATGAGCTTTTCCCTAAAAGAAAATGTGAAATGCTTTCGGATTGTCGTCTTTCTGCTTGGGGCAGTTGGTTGCCCACAGACTCTGACTATATAATTATAAAATCGTGCCAGCCAACACACACACACACACATGCATGGATATTAAAGTAAATTGACTGTAATTAATAATCGTTACACTTTGCAAGAATCTGCCTCAGCTACTGTGCATATGAGAGAGAGAGCCATAGAGAGAGAGCGAGAGAGTGTTGGCGCTGCATTGACTGCCTTTGGCAAGCTGCCCGCTTAACTGGCTGGCAATTCTCCATGCTTGAAGCCGCAACAGCATCAGCCGCCGCCACATCAGCCAGCAGCATCTGCACAACCATGCGAACAGCAATTTGTCAACCAGCTGACAACAACAGCAAAAAAATTTATATGAAAAAAAATGCAGTTAAATGCGACTAGTCGAAGATCAAATGCACTTCATTTAGTATTCATACTAAATATATATATATATAAATATATAGTTATATATATGATTCTATATATAGTAGTTTTGCTACTTTTTATATAAAGAAGGTAAAGGTAAGGCAAGGTATAGATAGCATGAGCTATAGATATGAGACTTGAGCCAGCTTAACGAACTCCATTTTTAATGAGTCATAAAATTTTTCATAAGAATATTTCATTTGTTCATTTCTTCTTAAGGTTAGTGATATTTTTTACCAGATTTCTGCTTCATATATTATTAAATATTATAAATAAATAAAATGTTTTTCACAGTAGAACAATAAAATAATATAATATTTTTCTACTTAGTTGTTCTCAGAAATATATATTTATTTATTTTTATGACTTTGTTGTTTATATTCTATTGACACTTTATGTCAATGTATAAAAATTTATATTTATACATATTTATTGGCATCATATATATATATATATTAGTTCCAAGAATCAGTCTCTATTCAAATGGTCGTCAAATCATATAAATACACTTAAGTATCTATGAACTTTACATGCCAAAATATCTTGCCTTATTAAGGCTATGGACTCATAGAAAGTGTATATGAAAAAAAATTACATGAAAATTAAAATGAATGGGAAAACTGGGAAACTGGGAAACTGCAATGCTTCAACTTTAACCCGACAGCAAACCAAAATGTGGAAATTCTTAAAACTAATATATGTTAGATAGATATATATATATACATATGTGTATATACTCGTGTAAGTATATGTAGAAATATATATGTATTCATGTATATATATCTTTCGATATACTTGGCATAGTTATTTATTTCAATTAAACTCTGCTAACAGACAATTTAAATGCATTTCTCATTTTCGCCCTATGTCTCTCTCTTCATCTCTCCTCTTTTCTTTCTTTTCCTCTCTCTACATCTCCCTTTTTATCTCATCTCTTCTTTTCTTTCATATCTCTTTTTTCTTAACTCTACTTTTCTCTTGATGTCTTCCTTTCTCTCATCTCATCTGATCATCTGTCTTTTATCTTTGCTATTCTCCCTTCACGTCTCCTTTGCTTTGCCTCTCTCCTTTTTCTTTCACTCCCTATTTTCTTATTTCTTATTTTATCCCTCTTCATCTTATCTCCCCATGTGTCTCTCTTTCTCTCTCTCTCTCTTTCTTAATCTCTCATGTTCTCTCAACTCTAATTTTCTCTCATCTCTATTTTTTCCTCATCTTCTCTCAGTTGTCTCTACTTTTCTATTATATCATATCATATATATCATTATCATTATATATTTCCATACATATATATATTATATATTTATATATGTAGATGAAATTGGATTTGGAACTCTCTTATGCAAGAAGCTCTCTAGCATTGATAAATACAAATTTAAATTGGCTTTTACACAGCTGCGTCAATTTGGGTTAAGCTGCGTTACAAACAGCTCCCAATCCAGTTGAGTTGAGTTGAGTTGAGTTGAGCTGAAGCTGAAGTTCAAGCTGCTGCAGGCAGCAGCTACTATAACATATATACATTTATATATATTATATTCAGAAAATGTTGTCACATTGCAAAGTGCGCTGAAGCGTGCCGCATTCAGAGTGAAGGCAGATGTATCTATGACTGTAACTGCTGTCGCGCTCGTCCTTTGTGCCATGTCTTTTTGTCCTACGTCCTTTGTCCTCTGTCCTCTGTCCTCTGTCGTTTGTCGCTTGTCGTTTGTCGTTTGTTCGCTTGTCGTCTGTCAGCATCGCTTCAGCTCAACGATCTGTCAACGTCAACGGTGCGTATGACAAATTTTATATTATGCTGCCAACACTCCAGCACAAACGCTTCAGCTGCTTGCAAATGAAATGAAAGCAAGAACGAAGCTAATTACGCATGCGGCTTTATCATTTATTGGCATGCCAACAGTATTTCTTTCATCTTCTGCTTTTCTGCTTCTTCTTCCTCCTTCCTTCTTCTCCTCCCTATATACATATATATGTGCTATAAATATATGTGTATGACTGACTGTCATATATATCACAGCGTAGCTGGCAGCTGGCACCAGCTTTGTCACAGCTTACACCAAGGATTATGCACTGCCCGCTGCAGTCAAATATTTAACTCAGAGCCATACATAACAGCGACAACAGCAACAGCAACAACATCAGCTGTAATAAATTACATTTGCAATGCAGTATTTCCCTTGTTTTTGTAACAGATTTTTGTGAATCTTGCTTTCAGCTTTAGTTTTTCAACTTTTTAACAAACTTTCGTTTGAAACGGCGAAGATTTTCATATAACTTTCATCAACAGTTTTGTTCTTATATTAAATGTTAATTAAAATGTAAAATTTAAAACTTTAAATGTAAAATGTAAAATGTAAAATGTAAAATGTAAAATGTAAAATGTAAAATGTAAAATGTAAAATGTAAAATGTAAAATGTAAAATGTAAAATGTAAAATGTAAAATGTAAAATGTAAAATGTAAAATGTAAAATGTAAAATGTAAAATGTAAAATGTAAAATGTAAAATGTAAAATGTAAAATGTAAAATGTAAAATGTAAAATGTAAAATGTAAAATGTAAAATGTAAAATGTAAAATGTAAAATGTAAAATGTAAAATGTAAAATGTAAAATGTAAAGTGTAAAATGTAAAATGTAAAATGTAAAATGTAAAATGTAAAATGTAAAATGTAAAATGTAAAATGTTAAATGTAAAATGTAAAGTGTAAAATGTAAAATGTAAAATGTAAAATGTTAAATGTAAAATGTAAAGTGTAAAATGTAAAATGTAAAATGTAAAATGTAAAATGAAAAATGTAAAATGTAGAGCTTACAGCTGGAGTTGAGAACAAACAATTTACTGAAGACTTTCTGTATACATTAGAGCTTTGATCCGCAAGATTTGCAAGTTGAATACAAATGACCTTGTCTACAGGAAATTCTATGTGTTATATGATTCGCTCACTGGAAGTAGAAACTGTTAAGCATAACATATAAGCATTAACAGCAAGAAAAATGTTGCTATGCTCGGAACTTTATTAGACAATCCAAAGCATTTTTTCATCACAAAGATATATTTGGTCATTTGTTGAAGACTAACAAGGTTCTCGTCATCTTAAGTGAACGACTAACATTCAAATTAAATATCACACTTAACATGAAAGGCTTTTCATTTGAATAATGTCAACAATTTAAACCCATTCACGCAGCTGTTTAACTTTTAATCTCTTCCACCAAAGCGAGCAAATAAATTGCTACCGATATAATACAGATACTTACATATATATATACATATATGAGTAAAAATATTTTGTAACGCAATCTTTGCTGTTGGTTGCTGCAATCGCTTGCTGGCGCCCCAAAAGGCTGCACATTAAATTGATAAGCCGAGGCTCTGGCTCTGGATGCGGCAATTAGCCGAAAAATGTGAAATGCGAGACTGAGAGGCGGAACTGCGGCGCTGTGACCTGCTATTTAAATTGCCAGGTAATTAGCCCTCGTTGTCACCTTACCGTTGCCCGCTTTTAAGTACCCTGCCCTGCCCAGCCCTGCCCTTCCGAGCCCTGCCCTGCCCTGCCCTGCCCCTCCCACACTGCGAGCAAAGTTTCTGCTATCTGAAACGACACGAAAACATGGGCGCGGTCGCAAAGAAAAAAGGAAAAAGTTCAAATTAGGCGTAAAATAGGAAAATAGAAAAACCGAAAGCAAAGGACCCAATCAGCGAGCACAAACTGAGTTTGAGACACGGCGCTGACAGAAACAAAAAAACAAAAACAAAAAAAAACAGCAACTTTGGCTCTATATAATGGAAATTCACGGAAAGTTGCGTGCACGGCATTTCAAATATATATTATTTTCTGATTGAAACTTGCTCGTTAGTATATTTGTATATATATATATATATAGTAAATATATATAAATAGTATATATTTGGCAAAGTTATAAGTTAGGCTAACGAAAGTTTACGAAACATATCACAAAGACTTCAACTAAACATTTGCCTTAAGTCTTAAGCAAATAGACTTTTTTTTAAAATACCTTAAAAATACTGTGAAGATTATATAAAATGTATTGGTTTATTTTATATATAAAATTTTATTTAAATGTGATATAGAAAACAGTCAGCGGTGCATACGCAACACTCTGAACTAGAAATAAATTTCAATATACTCTTGGTCGAAGACATAAGTAACAAGCAATCAACAAGATGTCATAAGACACTGGTACCCCCATTCTACAATGCTTGCCAGAAGAGTTCGCCACTGAAGAGGACGTAAAAGACTCATGAGAATATAGTTATCACACTTAGCAGATCGTTTCACTTAAATTTCATTTCAATATTGAAATTGTGCCTCACCTAAGCTAAAAGCCTCGTCTACACAAACAAAAAATTTTAGTTCAATATCTTCCCATCCAAAACTTAAGTTAACTAGAAAAGCATATGCAAATGCAATACATTATTATTCTTCTCTCCAGAACTCTAGTTCAAATCGCTACATAGCAACAGCTAACTACAAAAGTAATACAATACATGATAAAGGAAGTTGAATTTTATAAAACATAAGAGATAGAAACTCACTTTAACAATGGCAGCAGCAAAAGTTTGTAAGCTACTTTTGCTGTTTCTATTTTGAAATATTCTCATTTTATGTATGTTTTTTAGATTTTGCGCATAGATGAAGACAATCACAGATAGCTATAAGTATGCATATAGTCCTGATCAGCATGAAATTCATATCGATCTATGAAAGAGAAAAAGCGATATATGGATGTTTGAGTTGCAGCCATCCTTGCTAAATTGAACTATGCTCCAGCAATGTCTTTTATTATAAAAATGATTATTATTATTATTATTATTATTATTATTATTATTTTTATTATTATTTTTATTATTATTATTATTATTATTATTATTATTATTATTATTATTATTATTATTATTATTATTATTATTAGTATTATTATTATTATTATTATTATGATTATTATTATTATTATTATTCTTATAGAAACATTTTTACAAATAAACATACCTTTTCCCTAAAAATAACTTGGCCTATTGCCATGGTCGTTACTTATCTCTATTAGAGCAAAGGGCACAAGTGTTTTCCTTATGCCCCTATACTCGATGGATTTGTATGTTGGGGATGGTCTTCAATGCCATGTTCATGCTTAAACAATATATACATTTATATAAATTAAACAGCTGATTTGTTTCACTTTTATTTATATAAAGATAACTTGAAGTGGAACTCTATTCAGTAAGACATCTTACAGACGACTGCATTCCTGGGTAACTAGCACAGCCACTGCTTCGTTTGCAGTAGCTTCTTGATTTACCATATCATGTGCACGGACTGCC
Organism: Drosophila nigricruria; assembly: GCA_037075265.1. Lineage (NCBI taxonomy): Eukaryota > Metazoa > Arthropoda > Insecta > Diptera > Drosophilidae > Drosophila > Drosophila nigricruria. The sequence goes on along the minus strand of JBAMCI010000206.1, from coordinate 4,038,503 downwards.
ATCCCAAATTCTTATGATCTCATTATTGTTAGCTTTAAAAATATTTGCATAATCTGCCCGATTGCAACTCAGCTCGAGTCCCCTATACCGCTTGAACGTGTTAACTTCTCTAGGATAATACTCTGCTCGCTATTAGACAAGACAGTATTAACTTATCTATTTATTTATATGTTTTTCTTCTTATCTAAGCTTACGTCTGTATATTTCTTATATATTTCTATCTCCCTGTCTGCCTGCCTGTTTTCATATCTGTCTTTCTGCTCTTAACACGTCACGTCAATTAGTGGTATCGAAGAGACATTCGTCGAAATTACTTAAAATTTTTGCAAGTAAAACTGCATGTGAAGTGCATAGTTTTTCACATTCACCTCAGACATTTTTTATTGCAGTTTCCATAAAATAATTATCATCTGGTTACTCAAGCATATATCCTTTCACTTGCAGCATCCCAGGAAACAGCAACCATGAAATGTATATCACAATTTGGTCTACCCACAATAACCAAGCAACACGCACACCTTGCGCTTGGCGTATGTGGACACGAAAGTAATATAGAGTGAGAGAGTGACAGAGAGACAGAGTGAGAGAGTGAGAGAGTGAGAGAGAGAGAGAGAGAGAGAGAGAGAGAGAGATGAAAGCAGTTGGCACCTTACTACTAGCTGATCCCCGGTAGCAGCTTAAGCCACAAGGGCATGACGTGCAAATCCAATGACGCCTTCCATCATGATAACCACAAGCCCTCTCGTCTCCTCCCTCTCCCTTTCTCTTTCTCTCTCTCTCTCTCTCTCTCTCTCTTGCTCTCTGTGTTGCTATCCTTTTCTGCAGTCCGCCATCCCCTGGGTGGCTGCCAACAAGTGCAAAAGGTTAAAGAGCACAATGCTCGCTGCCCCCAAAGGAATATTTAATTAGGGAATGTAGCTGTTGCCACTGATACTGTAAACTGAAGCTGCAAACTGTTTTGATACTTTGTGTTGGCCAGGTATGTTTGTGTTTTGGCCAAGGGATTTACCTGGTGCAAAGCTAGGCAACAGCAGCAGCAGCAGCAGCAAGAGCAATAACTAACAAAAACAAAACCACATCAACAACTGGTTGTAGCCATAGCTGCAGCTAGTTGGATCAATAAATAGCAGCTGTGCGGCAATTGGCTTTTGGCATTTGGCATTTGGCAACTGGGAGCGGCCGTTACAGCGCGCAACAATCGAGCACAGCATGGTAAATGGGCGTGGCATAGGAATTTGTAATTGAAATTCAATTAATATGTAATGAAAATTGAATTGCAGCCGCCCAAGAAGAAGCTGTCGAAGAAGGAGAAGGCACGTCTCGAGGCCGAACAGGCCGAGATGCTGCGCATCGAAATGGAGAAGGAAAAGTATAAATAAGAAAAACGGAGTGGAATGCCGATATATATTTGCGAAATTTCCCATCTGCAGACTCAAGAAACTGGAGGAGGCGCGTCAGCGCAAGAAACTGGAAATGGAGCAGGCGAAACATCGTCAGCAGCATGAGGTGGCTGAGAATCGTCTGCGACGCAGCCAACTCAAGGATAGCATGAGGTTCTTCGATCAAGTGCATACGACTATCGAGGCGATCAAGGCGGGCGAGCGGCATCAATGCGACTGGGAGAAGTACATGCGCTGCAATGGGCTGCCCAATGCGGCCAGTCCCAGCGATCTGCGCAAATACATCCATCAGTGGCACGCGGACATTGCCCAGCGTCAGCACGAAGCACGCAATTGGCTGCTGCGCACAGATGAGCGCACCCTACTCACCCAGGACTCCCAGGTGGAGGATCTGACGCGGGCCTCGCTGCGACAGCAACAAGGCAATCTGGGCGATGTCTATTCCCATCGCATCAAAGAGGTGCTGGGCGTAAGTTAGGATAACGATAGGATAAGCACGAAGACAAAACTAAAGTCTCCTACAGATTCTCAGTGAACTGGACGAGTCGCTGTCATATACGAAGTCCCGTTCGGTGCATGTGGCCGCTGATCTCGTTAAGCTAAAGACGGAGATGCGTGTGTTCCTCAAGCAGCATCTGGACGAGTTCACCCACAAGACAATGTCACACATTGAGCGCGACATGGAGTTAGTACTCTGCTGTCTAATTGCTGTAGATCCTGCTAAGAGCTCAGTCTTTCAATTGCAGAATCGATAGACCTGGCGTCTCCAAGCACATCTATAGCTCGGAAGTCTTTCAGAGTTTCGTTTGGACGTTCTCCAAAGATGCCCAAATGTGAGATTCTGAGTTTGAGAACTTACTCTATTGACTTTTATGGATTCTTAAGTTTTTTTATTTCTAATATTTCTTTGCTATTCACTCTCTATCATCATTCATCTCATCTCTGCTGTCAACAATTCTATCTTGAGTTACTTTTCTTATCTTCTTTTCTTTCTTCTCCCTCTCTCTCCCTTTCTTCCGACTTTAACGCTTTCATTCTTTGCTTCAATAACTCAATTTTCTTCTTATAAATCGATATTTATATTCTCTGCTGACTTTCTTTTAACACTTTCTTCTGCCTCATTTTAACTTTTATCTTACCTCCTTAATTATATTTATTTCTCTTCACTCTCGCTCACAGCGCTGTCAATCCCAAAGCACGCATTGGCGAACAATCTGCTCACAATGAGATCGATTTCCCCACCCTCGAGATGAACCTCTCACTACCACCGACTGTACAGCTGCAAAGCTCTGCGCTGCGAGGCCTCTGGCTCAACTACGATCACTTCAGTGACTATTGCAGCAGCTTTCAACTAAAACATGCCCGCTCTGAAAATGCCAGTAAGTCTTCTAATTGTCTAATCAATCACAACTATTTCGAAATTCAACTTTTTATACTCATTTACGAAGTGATATAAGTATAATTGTTTTGTGCAATCTCTATCTTGCTGTCCGTCCGTCTGTCCGTCCGTCCGTCCGTCCGTCTGTCAGCCTATCCCTCTGTCCGTACGAACGCGAATCATTTAGATGCTTTTGAAGCTAAAGACTTGAAATTTGGTATATGTACTTGGGTTGATAACCCAAGATCAAAAAGATATGGCGGATATATCTACGCCCGTAGGAGGCGTGACAAACCGCAAAAGCCTATATCTCCTTCGGTTTTACAGCTAAAACCTGACTCTAAAATAATTTTCTCGCCTCTTTGGGGGGCGTTACATGTTGAGCTACTCTATTGATTTACCACAAATTATATATATCATATATATTGAGGGCGTTGCAAATCGCAAAGTCTATATCTTGCAATGTTTTGGAGCTGGCAGCTGAGCCGTGAATGAGTATTCTGCAGTCGGTAGCGCCCGACTGCAACGTTCTTAGTTGTTTCGCAGCTATTTTACGGCAAACGAAACGGGAGTGGCGTAAACGCAAGGAGATTCTACAGTCCATGCTGGATGAGTGCGCCCGAGAAATTCCGTTGTCCGAGCTGGAGCAGCTGACGCAGGAACAGCACTCATCCAGCTCGCAGCCGCCGCGTGAGCGTAGCTACGATGTGGACAAACTCTATGCCCAGTACGAAGATGAGCTCAACAAGGCGCGTCGACGCGCTGTGGGCCCCGAGGCATATGGCATGCTCGAAACAGATGTCAATTTGCGCAAATACCGCATCATTTCAGGCGTCTACTGCATCGATTTTCTGGAGACGCCACAGCAGGATAAGCAGCTAAATGCTCGCTCCTTCATACGCACCGGTGGGTAGACCGAACAAGGACTACATATGTATATATATATATATATATATATATATATGTGTTGTTGCTGCTTCCGTTTGCAGTTGCTGCTGCTAACAATCTGATGCATAAGGAATACTATCAAACCTATAAGCCACCGCCCCCGGTGCTGCCTGGTGTGCGTCGCCTGCCCGAGGAAATTGAAGCTGAGATGCGCATGATTGAAGCGGCTCTGGATAAGCTCGCCTTGGTCACACTGCAGTAAGTAATTGACTTTCCAGTTTAGTTGAGTATGTGTATAATATAGAAGCCAGGCACATTTTGTGACCAGCAATCCACAAAAGCAGCTTTGCGTTCACTGCGAATCGTAAGCTCTATGTTAGATGAGAAACATTTTATTGTTGTTTACAAGACATTTTTTTCTTACTTTGACTTGGCTTTTTAATCAAACTGATTTTAATGCCCTCAACCTATTGAAAATGGGAATTCCTAGCATTAGTTAGGGCAAACAATTTAATATGTATCCTTAGACAGCACGACGAGCTGAGTCAATCTCATCATGTCCATTCCATCATCCGTCCCAACCATCCATCCGCCGTCCGTCCCATCGTCCGTCCTACGGTTCGTCCTGTGTGCTGTAAAAGCTAAGAGCTTGTTTGCAATAGCTCAACCCATTTCATTAATATATAGATAAATTAATATTAGTGCTTGGTTTTTTTTTCAAGTAAACCTTAAAGGTCACACCAACTGGATATTAAGACAATTAGGGAAGCACTCCCGAGTAGAGCACTGGGTAGGTCTCATTGTAAAACGTTCAAGTTTTAAGATAAGCAAAGAGAACTTTAATAGATGCTGCGCTCTGCCCTTGCCTATTGTCACTTTAACTTATTCGCATTAGCTAACTCATTGCTTCATTATTTTTTCGCGTCTGCCTTGCAGGTTGCCCGACTCAGTTATTTGGTTTGAACCGCCGATTGCCTGTCGCTGGGAAACGGACATCGAGACGCTTGAGTCGCAGCTGGCGGACGGTGTTAAGCCAGAGGCAGCAGCGGCGACTACAACAGCAGCAGCTACCACAGCCACGCCCACCGAGGCAACACCACTTTCGACAAACGCCCAGCCAAGCCCACTAAAGAGTTCGCCACGCGGTCCAGCCAGAATGCGCTCCCAGAAATCTGATCTAGCCGCATTGCAGGCACAAACGCTGCGCGAAATTGGAGACTTTGATTTGCGTGCCATACCCCGAAATGTGGATCTGTATGGGCTGGTCAAGGACTTTGTGGTGCCACGCCTGCCTCAGGGTTTCTGCGTGCGCCTTGAGCAGCAATCACCACAATCGAGCAGCGGACAGCCGCAACGACAGGTGATGTTTCTGGCGCGACAAACACACGTGCGACTGGGTCAGGGAACAGCTGCGGCAATGTCTGTGCGTAAAACAGACTCTGCCCAGCCGTCGAACAACTTGGGCATTGGCGCCGAGTTTCTGGACATGACAGAGCCGGCCGAACTTTTTCCTCCAATCTGCTTCGACAAGCTGCTCAAGTTTCGCAGTCAGGCGCGTCCACCGCCTGTGACGCCCAGCAGCTGCTATCTCTTCTCGCAGCTGATCGAAGATATGGATCGGCTGTGGCGCATGCAGCTGCCGCGTGAACAGCACGAGGAGCTGATCCAACAAATATCCGAACAGCTATCGCCCAGCGGCTCACAGCAGGACGTTACCGAGGAGCTAGCCGACGATCTGCGTCCACTGAGCCAGGAGCTGGTCGAAGTGCTGCAGCCAGCAGCAGCTGCTGCTGCCTTTGCCTACTACACGGGCATCTCCTTTATCCGCGATGCACAGCAGACCGCACAGTCAGACACGGAGACGAAAGCCAAGTCAGCTGGCAGCCAGGACAGCAGCGACGATGATGCTGATGATGATGACGATGAAGACAGCCTCTTGGAGCTGCTCGAGGGCAATGCTGGCAATGATTCCTCAGCAGGCGGCACACTTCAGCAGGTGTTCAGCGGGAACAGCAACAGTGACAACTGCGATAGCGAAGCGTAGGTTCCAAGTGAACTCAAAGTATTCCATTTATCAGCTCGCATTTCTCCTTTCTTCTTCTTTTCTCTTGATAGTCGCAGACAAAAGCAGAGCAACACGGCGGCCATTACACAGGGTAAATGGAGCACACGCGATGTTCATGATACCAAATTCAATGAGGATAAACTGTCCATACAGTTTCGCACGGGCCGACTTGGTAAAGTGATTGCTAAATGACTTCATCATTCATGTTCACCTCACTTTCTGGCTCTATAGGTATTTTTGGCTTCGCCTTGAACAAATATAGCAACATGCCCTACCAGACCTGGGATCTGAGACCAGACATGAAGAAGTAAGTAATATCTGCAAGTCCAGCTAAGTCCTAATTGAGCTTTGTTAGCCCGGGCACCATATTCTTTAGCTTGACTGCCTCACTGATCAGCCTGGAGATGACCATCACTGAGGCGGGCTACACTGTTCACAATTTTCAGGGCGGCAGCACGCAGGGCATTACCGATATGCTTGGCAAGACGATGAGTTTGACTGAGTTGAAGGCGACATTAATTCTGTCCGCCGTAGACATATTTCCGGATGAGGATGCCTTCTGCTATACGGAGGGCTCCTGCGAGAAGAATTTTGTGATGGAAATGCACACCTATGCCTGCATCTCGACCCTGGCGCTGTCCCACAACTTCAGCTGGTCCCGTTGGAATCTCTTGGCGGGCTCTCGCACAGCAGTGCTACTAGTGCGCGAGCTGCTCGAGGGCAAAAAGGTTCCCTACTATTCCACGCTGCTGGTTACGCCGCTCAAGACCTCCATCATTGACTGCACCGAAGTGTCGGCTAGCTTCAATGCAGTGGGCATTGCTGGCATGGAATACTATGCGGATCTCTATCAGCTATCGCAGACCCATGCACAGCCCGTCAGCCTGGAGAAACAGCGCACGATGAGTCCGATTCTTAGGGATAATGTGGCGAGCATTTTAATTGGCATTAGACCTCTTAGTTTTTGTTAAGTCTTAAAGTGAAAAGTATATTTTTAATATATGCACAAAAAGTGTTTGTTTCTAGCCATTTTTAAAATGAATATATAATAATTGGAGTATTTAAAGGGATTGCCTCTCTACTCGATTCTCATGAATTGGATTTAAATTCTATTGATTATTAGCTTTCATCTTGGTTTTATCCTCTTGCCACACTGACCCTTATGAATCCGTTTAAGACTTAACTGAAATACATTCATTCATTCGATTCTCATGGATGACTTGTAGACTGAAATGTTTTACATAACAAATCGTATTTAAAAGCTATTTATCTTTGGCTTTCATTATGATTTGGCCTTTTTAGCTCACCGATTCTCATGAATACATTTAAGAGTTATCTGAAATATATCTTCGATTAATAGAAATTAACTATTTGTATTCAAAATCCAACAACTGATTACAAAATTTAAATAACTTTGTTGCTTTCAATATTGCCTTACTATGCGATTCTCAAGCATTCCAAATGGCCTATAGTATTCTAAGCATTGTTTACAGCTTCTAAAATAATTTAAAATCAAATAAGTTAGTATTAATACTCTTTAATATATCGCCTTACTATGCGATTCTCAAGTATTCAAAAGAAATCTGTATATAAACTACATTTTTTACTTTAATATATCGTGATTCTATATATTTCTCCATAATTCTATTAAGACTAACAGTTTAAAGGCCATCGGATTAGCAGCCTTACATTAATAATACTTGACTTTCCTTAAAACTCTTCTTCACATTTCTCTTTTGTTTCTCTTTCCTTAACAGTCATAAACCGTCTCACTGCTACTTATCGACTCATAAACTTTTGTAGGTCAATTTATGTTTGCATAAATGTCTTGGGATGAATGTAATTTACACCTGGCTACTGGCCATCTTCCTTCTAAAAATATACATCATAAAACTTAACAAACTCTCCTTGACACCTTAAACCATTCGCACACTCATTGCCTAAGAGTGCTTAGTCGATGGCTCTTTGGCCCTGTCAGAGTCTTAACAACGTCGCTTATCATCCAACTGTTTACCTTGTATGGGGCTCGGACCGTACTTCACTTATTTCTTTCTTTATTTTATATTTTTTTATGCTGTTAACCTTAAAAGTTTGCCCAAATATGATGAATGGCCAAGAGTAAAAATTATTCATTCGAAAGTGCTCAAATCTTTCAACAAGTTTCAACAGTTGCCCCGGCGCTGACCACGTCGAGTGTCAATTGGCACACACAAACACACACACATACACCCACACACACACACACTTTGAAGTGTTAAAATAAATATGGCTACATGGCAAAAATGTTGGCCAAGCGCTCATATTTTAGCCCACTTGTAAATTTATGTAAAATGAAATGCAAGCCAAGTTTGCTAACACTGGCATGGGGCAATGCATATCAAAAGGGGCTAAGCAGACCACACCCACACACACACACGTACACAGTTATATATATACACCTTTCAAATGAAAGTTTTTTTTGTCGATTTTCCAACTTTGAGCTGCGGGCTGCCAACAAAATTTATGCTCCGACAGCTAAGCGGCTTCCCAAAAGGTCACAAAAGGCCCAACGGCCAGTCGAACAAAACTGAAAAAGAAATGCAACCAGTAGACAGCCAAATGCGGACTCTGCTACCACACAGAGGGGCCATGAGCATTTGTGGGCGTGGCCCCAGAATCCAACAGCCAGCAGCGCTGTTGCATAAACTCTGCCAGCTGAATTAGCTAGCATTGAATTTCATGCCCCCCACAAGCAAAATCAAAACTAATGAATATTTCCAATACATAATACACAAATACTCACACACACACACACACACACGCACACTGAAAGTTTGATTGCTCATTATAAATGAATGCGCCATGAAAACTTAAAATATGAACAGCAGAAAAAAGTCAAATGCGAGTCGCAAAAAAAAATCTATTTGAGCCACATTTTGGCACAGTGGTTATATGAAACCATCTAAATCTGTTAACACAAATTGCTTTAGCTAAATTTACGATAGTTCTAATTCAACAGTCATCAACCCCATTATCCGACGCGCTATAGTCTGATATTCTATAGTTTATTCATCATCAATCTGTTCTTTAGTCAGTTAATCAGTCAGCTCATTACTCAACAGTCTCAGTATCAGTCAGCTCAGCAGTCAGATCATCAGTCAACTCATTATACAGCTCAAAAGTCAACTCATCAGTCAGCTTATCAGAATTATCATCAGTCAGTTCATCAGTATACTTATCAGTCTGTTCATCAGCCAGTTTCATCATTCAGCTGAACATTTATTTTATCAATCAATTTCGCAGTCAGTTCATCAGTCCGCTTATCAGAATTATCATTAGTCGGTTCATCAGTCGGTTCATAAGACGGTACATCAGTCGGTTCATCAGTCGGTTTATCAGTCGGTTCATCAGTATACTCATCAATCTATTCATCAGCCAGCTTCATCATTTAGCTCAACATTTAGTTCATCAGTCACCTCAGCAGTCAGTTCATCAGTCAAATCATCAGTCCGCTTATCAGAATTATCATCAGTCGGTTCATCAGTCGGATCATCAGATGGGTTATCAGTACACTCATCAATCAGTTCATCAGCCAGCTTCATCATTTAGCTCTACATTTACTTCATCAGACAATTCAGCAGTCAGCTCATCAGTCCGCTTATCAGAATTATCATTAGTCGGTTCATCAGTCGGTTCATCAGACGGTTCATCAGTCGGTTTATCAGTCGGTTCATCAGTATACTCATCAATCTGTTCATCAGCCAGCTTCATCATGTAGCTCAACATTTAGTTCATCAGTCAGCTCAGCAGTCAGTTCATCAGTCAAATCATCAGTCCACTTATCAGAACTACCATCAGTCAGTTCATCAGTCGGTTCATCAGTCGGTTCATCAGTCGGTTCATCAGGATTCAATCTGTTCATCAGTAAACTAATAAGTCTGTTTATCAACCAGTTCATCAGCCTGTTCATCAAAAAGCTCATCAGTCAGAACAAACAATATATATTATATAATGCTATCTAACATACATACATATATTGCCCAGAATTATATAAAGTAGAGTACTTTATATTTCTAAAGTTACAATGTTCCATTGCACGAATGTTTCATTGGTCCGTATTCCATTGATCCATGGTTGCAAAATTTCACATTAATAAATATTCCATCAAATTTTCATAAATTCTTGAGTATCTTGAGTATCTAAAATAGTCTCTATATACTGCACTCTGTTTCAATTTCATCGTTCCATATATATTGAATACATTGATATTTTACTTAATCGCAGTTCAGTAATTTCAAATTTCAGTTCCACAAACTTTTATATGTGAAAAACTGTACTTCTTCACATTCCATTGTTCCATAATCTAATTCTATTTCAGATTAATATTAATTTGGCATCATATTCTCATCGTTTCATGTCACATTATGAATATTATCTTGTATAGATCTTTGCTTAATAGTGTTCAAATTACAGAGTCTCTACCCATTATTCCTCAACTTTTCAGCACTATAAACTATGCTCATAGTACCCATTGCTTCCCACATTCCTTTACTTTAGAATCTACGTTGTTCTATAGTTTCGTTTAGTTCCATAATCCCATTGCTGTGCTATCTCACATTTCACAAGCTCCATTGTTCCATTGTGCCATTGTTTCATGGCTCGTCGGCTGGTCCCAAAATGGATGAGAGAATGTTAGCTCATTTGGTTGCCAAAAACGACGAACTATTGTGGGCGGCGGCAGTCCGGAAAAGTAGTGGCAGGTGTCAAACACGGAAACGGAAACGTAACCAAAAATGTGAATGCCACAAAACTAGACCCACACCCCAGCGAACGAGCAAAGCGCTGTCAGCTCTTAACAGGTAACCACACAACCGTGTTTTGCGGCTTTGTGGCATCCTCTTCAAACCAAACGCCCACAGTCCCAAAACATAAAAAAAAACGCAAACAAAACAGCAGCTGAAAATATTTGAAAATTAATTGCCAAATGTGTCAGCGGAAGCAAAATGGCGCTGATATGCAAAATCTTGTTGTGTTTCGTTTCGTTTCGTTTCGTTGCGAAACAATTGCAAAGTTTACCTAAGGGCGAACGACGAGGGAGGGAGGGGCAAACGTTGCGGCTGCTTAGCTCAACCAGAAGAACAAACACTTTTTAATTATTTATTCATATACGAGCTGCCGCTGCCGCTGCTGCTGCTGCTGCTGAGACGTGGGTGGAGCATGGGGGCGTGGTTCAGGCACTCGCTCATTAACAAAACAAACGACAGCCCAAAAGCAGCAGCAGCGGCAGCGGCAGTAGCAGCGGCAGCAGCAGACAAACAGGCGCCGCGGGCACTGTGCGAATGCGGACGGGCCAGAGGTTAAGGCGGGGGCAGAGCATGAGGTTTAAGGGCAATGATTGCTGGCACTCAGACAGCGGGGCACCCAATGTAGCTGGTGACCTTCACAAACACACACTCACACTCACACACCCACAAACACATACACACACACAGATACAGAGAGAGCGAATACGCATTAAGTCGCGCATACGCCGCATGTCACTGTCAGACTAAGCGTAAGAAATTGAAAGATGGGACGCCGTATTAAGGGATAACTCGCTCAGAATATGTTAATTTGCCAGTCAAAGCAGTTAACAAACAAACACACACGCGCTCACATACATGTATTTATGTATGTATGTGTGTGTGTGGCAGTTAATAGAGTTGTGTTTCTGTTATATGCGACATAAGTAACAGAAATACAGAAATGCGACGACTCATATACATATTTAACGATATATCACACATTCGCATAATTTAATAGCTCGTATTACAATATAAAACATGTCTATATAAATATATATACATATAAATATTTGAATACATATACATGTGCGATAAAGCATAGCTTAGCCAAGTTCTTATGCTGCTTTGGCGACTTTGCATAGAAATGCCTTTGAAATGCTTCGTAAATAATTTAGTAGCTAATTATATAGTTAGCTAATAATTCATATAAATTAACACTTTGTTCTTATTGAAGAATACATATTTATAGAATTTTAAATTCACTTAGAACTTTGCTTCAGCGTCTTTTTCGACATATATTCACGAATAAATAGCAAATATGATAGCTGACGTATAACTGGGAATCCGATTCTATACTATTTGGCATATAATAAAATTATACTTCATTATCTTTTATTACAAATAAAGACTATATGTTGCAATAATCTTGCATTATAGTTTATTCTTCAATCTAGAGGAAAATTTTCCATAAAAAATATGAAACTTTTCTTTAATGTTCTTATCCAAATGTCTCTCTGCAACAGCATTTTAATATAATCGTTGTTCACTTATTTTCCACGCATTTAAGTAAAAATTTTATAATTCTTTTTCATTCAATAATTTAGTCCGTTAACGAGTCTATTCATCTTTCATCTCATTTTATTAGTCAGTCTGTTTATTAATCTCATCATCAGTTAACTCATTGTTCAGCTCATCAGTCAGCTCAACATTCACTTCGTCAGTCAACTCATCAATCCGTTCATCAGTCAGCTCACTTATCAACTTATCAGTCTGTTCATCAGTCAAAATATTCATCAGTCAGCTTATTAGTCAGCTCATCAGTCAGCTTATCAATGTGTTTATCAGTCACTTCATCAGCGAACTCATCAGTCGACTAGTTGTCAACTCATCAGTCAGCTCATCAGTCAGTTCATCAGTCAGTTCATCATTCATCTCATTAATAAACTCAAAAGCCTGCTCATCAGCCAGCTCCCCATCTAGTCACCAATCTACTCGTAAGTCAACTCATTATTCAGTTCATCATTCAACTCATAGAACACTTCATAAGTCAGGTCATCAGTCAGTTCATCAATCAGCTCATCAGTCAGCTTATCAATGTGTTTATCAGTCAGTTCAGCAACCAGCTCATTAGTCACTTCATCAGTGAACTCATCAGTGGACTAGTTGTCAACTCATCACAAAGCTCATCATTCTAGCCACCAGTCAACTCATAAGTCAACTCATTATTCAGTTCATCATTGGACACTTCATAAGTTAGCTCATCAGTCAGTCCATCAATCAGCTCATCAGTCAGCTTATCAATGTGTTTATCAGTCACATCATCAGCGAACTCATCAGTCGACTAGTTGTCAACTCATCAGTCAGCTCATCAGTCAGTTCATCAGTCAGTTCATCAGTCAGTTCATCATTCATCTCATTAATAAACTCAAAAGCCTGCTCATCAGCCAGCTCCCCATCTAGTCACCAATCTACTCGTAAGTCAACTCATTATTCAGTTCATCATTCAGCTCATAGAACACTTCATAAGTCAGCTCATCAGTCAGTTAATCAATCAGCTCATCAGTCAGCTTATCAATGTGTTTATCAGTCAGTTCATCAGTGAACTCATCAGCTGACGAGTTGTCAACTCATCAGTCAGTTCATCAGTGAATTCATCAGCCGACTAGTTGTCAACTCATCAGTCAACTCATCATTCTAGTCACCAGTCTACTCATAAGTCAACTCATTATTCAGTTCATCATAGGACACTTCATAAGTCAGCTCATCAGTCAGTTAATCAATCAGCTCATTAGTCAGCTTATCAATGTGCTTATCAGTCACTTCATCAGTGAACTCAAAAGTCGACTAGCTGTCAACTCATCAGCCAGCTCATCATTCTAGTCACCAGTCTACTCATAAGTCAACTCATTATTCAGTTCATCATAGGACACTTCATAAGTCAGCTCATCAGTCAGTTAATCAATCAGCTCATCAGTCAGCTTATCAATGTACTTATCAGTCACTTCATCAGTGAACTCATAAGTCGACTAGTTGTCAACTCATCACCCAGCTCATCATTCTAGTCACCAGTCTACTCATAAGTCAACTCATTATTCAGTTCATCATTGGATACTTCATAAGTCAGCTCATCAGTCAGTTAATCAATCAGCTCATCAGTCAGCTTATCAATGTACTTATCAGTCATTTCATCAGTGAACTCATCAGTCGACTAGTTGTCAACTCATCAGTCAGTTCAACAGTCAACTCATCACTCAGCTCATAAATCAACTCATCAGTCTACTTAATAGCCAAAACAAACAATATATATTAATAAAATGGCTATCATATTATTATATATGCCCGCATTTATATATATACATCCATATAAACACATATAAGTATATCTTTCACTTATATTTTTTTGTGATATTTAATTTTTTGGTTTGCCCCCCAAACGCTAAGCGGCTTGGCAAATTGCCTAAACTAGTCCATTGTGCATGATGTGTGACGCTAGAGTTGCCAGGTCGTTTGTCAGCTGTCGCTTAGCTAAAGTTTCCGGGCTGAGCACAGCTCTACCACGTGCCTAAATACATATATATATATGTATATATAGTGAAGTGTATGTATGTGTATGTATATATGTATGCATGCCATAAGCAACATTCTCTGGGGCATTAGCATAGTGCCATAAATGTAACGGTACATCCATTTTAACGCAACTTTCTTCTTTCATTTTTTTTTTTTTTTGCACACATAATGCTAAAAGTTGTTGTTGTTGTTATAGTAGAGTTGTTGTTGTTGTTGTTGTTGCTGTTGGCATTCCAAGACTTTGCATAACGCCAAGCATCTTAGCTTCACTGTTGTTGTTGTGTCTCCAATTGTTGTTGTTGCTGCTGCTGCTGCTATTTGGCATTAAACATTCGCGCATTTTCACAGCAGGCGAACCAACAACAAAAGCCATTGGCGCGGCTTTACATGTGTTAAATGCCAAACATAGCTATGCATATGCTCTAGCCATATGTGTGTGTGCATGTGTGCATGTGTGTGTGTGTGTGCATGTGCATGTGTGTGTGCGTGTGTAAATTTTTACTTTAATCAAGGCAAAGGCAGCTGGCGCACTAAAAATGTTGCCTGGCGCAAACAATAAATTTTGCTGCTGCTGCTGCTGCTGTTCTATGTATATGCTGTGTGTGTTGGTGTATGTGTGTGTGTGTGTATGTGTGTGGGTGGCTGCCGTAACCAGGACAGGTGAATTTAATGCGCTGCTTTTGTAACATTCGCTGCTGGCATTAAATTCACTCGCATGCGGCGCACAAAAGTATGCAACGTTTACGTAATTTAAGTTAATAGCAAATGACTTTGAGGCCGAGCCAAAGCTTCAATGTCTCCCGCCTACCCCAACACATACAAGTCTATTCAAATTACAATTCATTATGTCAACGCTAAGTGTACGACTGCCGCTCTCTCTCTCTCTCTCTCACTCTCTCTCTCTCTCTGTTTGTTTCGGCTGCAGCTTGAGAACTTCCGTTTCGCTGGCGACACTTGAAGTGCATTGTTGCTGCTGCTGCTGCTGCTGCCGTTGGCATCTTTTCCATGCCACGCCCCTCTAGCCACTTCGCACACATTGCATTGTTGTTGCTGTTGTTGTGCTTCAGCAATTTGCGTCAAATTTCGAGTTAAAGTGTCAATTACAACAAGCAAAACAACGCGTACAGCTGCTGCCACTGTTGCTGCTGCTGCTGTTGCTGCTGCTGCTCTGCTATGGCAGTAGCTATCGCTGCAGCGCTTTTACACCTGTCTGCCACATACTCACACACACACACACCCGCATATGCCACATGTGTATGGCCCCCTGTCAACGTTCGTCAAGCTGTCAGCTTTTGCATTTCATTTCGTTTTCTTTCCATTTCATTTTATGATACCCTGTAAAAGAGCTCAAGTCGCTTAAGCGCCTTAGAGACTTGGCCTTGTGTTGTTACAAGGATTCAAGGAGAACTATTTGGTCGATCATAAAAGTTATTCGTATTGCATCACAGCTGAATATTATCTCGCAGAGACTAGATTCTCAACTGGCCTTGCCTAGGTAATGCAGTCCAAACATTTGCTTGCATTAGAGCTAGGCGAATACTCAGACGCCTTCTCAGGACCTTCCCGGATCTTGTCTTAAGATCTATCAAATATCTCCTTGAACTTTATCTGTGATAGTTACACCTGTGTTCTCTGTTCCTTATCTACAGCCTCATAAGAAGGTCTCAGTTACATGAATTACCTCTTCATGGGCGCTAAATTTCTTAGAAGCGAGCATTCTCTTGAGGTCTGACGACAGCTAAAAGTCGCTGATGAGCAGATCTGGGGAATATAGTTGATGCGAAAGCTATTCGAACTCGAATTCCTGCAATCTTGCTATAGTTTTCATTCATTTGTGACTCCGTTAAGTTGTCTTGATGTCTATTTGCTTTCCTTGCTATCTATTTCTTGATTTACATTTAGCTTGAGATTCCCCTCCACATTCCTCTCTCTATAAAGAATCCACTTGCCTCTATATACACATATACATATATCGCAACTGCTAACAGGGTATCTGGCAGTCATCAGTTCCCTTTAACTTATGGCCTGTTTTATTTTTGGTTTGATTTCGCTTGGCTTTCGCTTGGCTTTTGCTTTAGTTTTTCTTTAACTTTCTGCCTCGTTTCTAACAACAATATTTGTGCCTAGGATGCTGCCTTCCACCTGCTTGGCAATTCATGTGTATGTGTGTGTGTGTGTGTGTGTGTAAAATGTTACTTGACTTGTATGTGAGCCTTGTTGTTGTAGTTGTTACTGCGGCTGCTGCTGCTGCTGCTGCTACTGTCGCAGTTGCCTCTTGACGACGACTTTTGACTTTCTGCGTTGGCATTTTGACACAGTTGATTACAGCGCCACCTAGCGACCGCACGCAACTAAGCGGAGGTTATATATATATATATATATATATATATATATATATATATAAATATGTACATACATTTAAGTGTAGGTGTGTGTGTGGGGCTAAAGGGCAGGGCTGCCAGCAATATTTATGCAAATGGGGCACAGGGGACGAGCCACGCGCAGCTCAAGCGGCTGCATAAAGTTTTGTCATACATTTTGCTATCCATAAGCGAGCGGGCACACACACACACACATACACACACACACACATACACAATTTGTGTGTGTTTATTAATTGCATTCCACAATTTATGCATTTCACTTGAATTATTTGCATTCGAGATTGTGAATTCTGTGCAGAGAATTGTAAAATTTTAATGCAACAAATGGACTTGAGAGACCAAAAATGTATAAATATAGAGACAGGACTGTGTATTTGTTGAATTATATATAGGCATATATAGTTGGCCTATATTGATAAGAGTTTATTGTATATTGCATGTGGCATACCCAAAGGCCTATGAAAAGCTAATAAAGTCTGAGCTTTTATTGTATTTATTTAAAAATTAGTAGAAATTAAAATTATTTATTTATTTGATGAAATATTTTTAGACTAATGCTCTGATAGCTTACTTAACTTAATTAAAAAACAGAAATTGATAAAATATATATTTTTAAGTCTATGAAAGATAAAGTACACAGAACACATAGGATGGGCAATGAAAGAGTTATTGGGTGTAACTATCACGGACAAAGTTCAAGGGGAAATTTGACAGATTTTAAGTCAAGACTCGGTTCAGTGGGTCTTGAGAAGGCCTCTGTATTGTTTTCTTTTCTTAGAGCTGCAATACCTAGCCTAGCCTAGCCAAACTGTTTGAATGGTGTTAAATCAATCATATTATCCAGTAATTATCAATAATTAATTTGGATCTGTTAGAACGGAAGTGTCGTTCTCGCTGTGCTCGCTCTCACTGAGCAATTGAACAAGAAAAACATTCTTAAATTGAAACCAAAAGCGAGCGGCTGTACTACTCTCTCAAGGTATTTATTCAAAAATTAGGGAAATTTTTTATATCGATATTTGTTTTGGGAATTCTAGATGATTTTCAATGACTTAGTTGTTTAGTTTAATCACTAGTTCAAGGAGAACTATTGAATCGATCAGAAAAGTATTTCGTATTGATCAGTTGCTTGCACAGCTGAATAGCTGAATAGCTGAATGGCTGAATGGCTGAATGGCTGAATGGCTGAATAAAACTTATTGCGTAAGAACGACTAAAGATTAGACTGTAAGGCCTGCTAAAAGTGAATAGATTGAGCTCTAAGTTCTATTAGATATATATCTATATCTTAATATGTCAACTGACTGACTGGCAGATTGATGATCAACTCTAGCTTAGAGCAGTGCTGAACTGGCGACTAGACTGTAACGTGTACTGAAAAGTGAACAGGTTCAGTTCATCTCAGATTGATAATGAAATTTAGCTTAGGGTAAAACACGCTTAAATATCCCCCTCATATATGAAAGGTTCTATTATATACTTAATATATTTAAAATAAATCAAGCTATTCAATTTTTTATTTTTTCTATGAATGTTGACCTAAGTCAGAAGTGCTTTAAGCTATTAAAAATAAAATATATAATTATTTTAATTTTTTTATGTATACATATTAATATTCATTTATGTATATATATTAATATTCACAGCGCGTCACCAGAATAGCGCAGAATAGTTTTTATATCATTTGAGCTATTATTGTACAACTTTTTTCTATGAAACTTTGTTTTGTTCTTCTTAAAATAAAACAAAGCTCTGCTCTGCATCATTTAAGCAAGTTTTTTTTTTAATTTTGAAAAAAGCTTACAGAAAATGGTTGCTGAAATCAACCATTTTTCTCTAAAAAAATGTTACTATTATACGATATTATAATTCCTCTTTCGAGGAAAAATCAAAGAACTAAGCTTACTTTGATCTCGACTATCCTGACCAAAAATTGCTATTAAAACTGAAAACTGAAACAAATATTTATTTTCTGAGAAATAACGAATTCTGCTGATAAAACTTCATTGGCAGTAACAGATATGACAGGTATTAAAGTAAGGTTTTCACAAGCTTAAAGATTTATTTGGCAAGCTTGATATGTACAGAAGAGCGAAAAATGTAGAAACCACCACTCAGGAGTATAAAAAATATATAAAATTCGCTTGAATTTTGCTTCCAAACACATGAAATGGTTTTCGCAGTAACACAATCTTATATATATATATATATATATATATATGTATATATATATATATATAACTATGTTTATCCAAGCAAATAGGTATATATTATTTTTCCATTACAACGCAAATGTTAATAAACATTTCTAAGGTTATATTTGCTTTAATTAAAATCTACTTGAGAGGGCAAGTTGAGGCGGCTTTTAAGTAGAATAGCTGATGAGAGAATCGCACTTAAAGTGTCCACCGTGACGTATACTTAATTTGAGCAGCTAGGCATTCAGGTGACACACACAAACACACACACACACACACACAAACACCCACCTGCAACACACAAGGGCCAAATGTGGGGCAATGGGGCGTGGCCTGACCTCAGACCCCCAGCGAATGGATGCCAAAGCAGAGAGAGAGAGAGAGGCGCAGATGAGGAAGCATCCGCAGCAACAGCAGCAGCTGCGGCTGCTCACCAAAAATATTTGGTCTAAAAGCAACTGCTTAGAACCAAGCTGCAAAAAAAAAACCGAAGAAGAAGAAGGAGAAGAAGAAGAAAATGTATGTTCTGTTTCCCACATATGTGTATGTGTGTGTGAGTGTGTGCGTGTGTGTGTGCTTGAATATGTGCTGTTGTAATCTAAACATTCCGAAGCAGACAGCACTTGTGAGAGTGTGCGTAATTTGAGCATCTGCACGTACGCAGCTCAAGTTGCAGGATCCAGCAATAAAATAGAAAAATTTCACAAGCTGATGAAAAGGAAATGACCACAAATTGCCGTCGCTATGTGCACACCACAATACACACACACACACACAATAAACGATTTAACGTATTTAATTTCTGACAGATACACACACACACACACAGCTGGCATAACTGTTTGGGATTCTAACGAGAGGCCCGTTTCCTAACAATTTATAAAATGGCGTGCCTGGAAAAAGTTCAGCAAACCCTAACAACGCATACGCTCTGCACTGTCTCTTACCGTTATATTTTCCCCTTTCTCTCTCTCTCATTCTCTTCCTTTCTAGCTCTCTTTGTTCGCGTGTGTTTGCCTGTTAGAAAATAATTAAAAGTTTTCGTGATTTCGTGCCAGTAGCTGCGATTTTTCTCAATTTAAAATGGATTCGAGCAACAACAAACAGCGAACAAACATTAATGGAAGTGTTCGACTTGATAGATGCCCTTTAAGATGTTAAACTCGTGTAAGTTCATTTTAGTTAGTTTACCGTTTAAGTAGGGCAAGTAGGGTACTCCATACAGCATTTAGAATTTGATACCAAAGTTTGACTCTTTAAATTAGAAATTAGAAATAAAAATATTATTTTTGGTTTTTTTTCGATTTTTATAATTTTTTGTGCATATATTAAAGTTTAAGAATAAATTTGTATGAATAAAAACTTCTGCTTTAAACAATTTATTTAATTTTTTTATTCCTGGTGAGAGCCTTAAAAGTTATTTAACATAACTTTTGCTGAATCTAGATTCTTTTGACCTAATACTTATGAATTCGTATGAAGGATAACTGAATAGGTATAATGGCAACTAAGTTCAAAAACTAACCAACTTTTATATTTATATTAACTATAAAAATAAAGGAATTTAAAGTGTCTAAATCTTTTTATTCATTCTCTTAGTTTTGTTAAGTTTCAACTTTGTTTTCTTATATTTATATTATATTTATTTTGTATATTTATATTATCTATATTTTTTTGTTTTAAAATATATATAACATATTTTATACCTTGAATTTTCTTAAAATAATTATTTACTTATTTTTAAGTTTCTATTAGTTACATATGAAATGCTAAAAACATAAACCTAAATTCTTCATATAGTTGAAATTAGTGTACGAATCAAAAAGAGAAATCCTTGGAGATACTTTTTAAAATTATATGAAAGTAGAGCGTAAATATGTAGAGGCTTTCAAAGTTACAATAAGTAGCTGAAAAAATAGCCGGAAAAATATTAAAATTATTTAATTTTTATATAATTATAAAACAAACAAAAATTTAATTTATTTTAATTAAAAAAAAAAAATTAATTGACTTTTAAATTAAATAGCAAAAGAGAATTTTTGCTTTTTCATTTACGATCGCTTTTATTATTTTAGCTTAAAAACTTTTTATTTTATTTCTAAAATTTATTTATTTTATTTTTACTATTATTTTATTTTAGTTTTACTATTATTTTATTTTATTTTTACTATTATTTTATTTTATTTTCACTATTATTTTATTATATTTTTACTATTATTTTATTTAAACTATTATTTGATTATATTTTTTTAATATTTTATTTTATTTGTATTACTATTTTTAACCACACCATAATGTCAACTAATATTTCATTTATTTCATTTAAAAGCTAGCTTAAGTTTACTACACATAAATTTTATATTTACATAAGTAATTTTTTTATTTGTTGTATATTTTATTATAACATTTACTATTAATTATTATTATTATATTATTATTATAATATTTAATTTAAAATATATATTTTAATATTAATATTATAAATATTTTCTTTTCTTGTATGTATTTAATTATTATTAATTCAAGAAAAAATTTATTTTTCTTTTCTTGTCTATATTTTATTGTTATTAATTCAAGAGATATTTTATTTTCATGTGAATTTTCCTTAGTTTTCATTTATATAAATTTTATTTAAAATTTTATTAGACTTTGATTAGCCAAAAGCAATGCTCACAGGGTATAATAACAACGATTGTAGCTGCCGGCATTGCTGTAAGCCATACACAAATGTGTGTGTTTGTGTGTGTGTGTGCATGTGCATGTGTTTGTGTGCCTGTGTGCTTGTGTGTGAGTACCTTTCACTTTGCTACACCCTTGACCAGCCAGCCACCGTTAAGGCTGGCCACCCACAGTGCGCTGGCTTTTGATTAGTTATTGCTGTTCTTTCTTTATGTTTATATTGTTGTTGTTGTTGTTGTTGTTGTTGTTGCTGCTGGCACTATTTTCAACATTCGTGCAGTTTTTGATTAGCAGCAATTTCGCTGTTGTTGTTGCTTGTTGGTTGAAATAATCGACGCGCTTTCAAAACGCTTCCGCAACGTTTTCGCCTTTAATTTTGTTCTTTCGCTCTTCTCTTTTTGCGCCAATTTCAATTTATTTATTGATTGAGTATGTGGGTGTGCTTATGTGTGTGCATGTGTGTGTGTGTGTATATTTGACCTTAAAACTCGCCAATTAAAAAATTGCACATATGTACATTGGCCAAAAGGCTGAGCGCATTAAAAAACAATGAGAGCAAAAATAACAATTTGCACTCACAACTTTTTTTGTCGCACGTTTGTTGTTGCTTTTTTTTCATTCATTTTATTTGCGTTTTTTTTTTTTTATACTCATTCACAAAGTGAAATGAGTATATTGGTTTTGTGCAATGTCCGTCACGCTGTCCGTCCGTCTGTCCGTCTGTCCGTCTGTCCGTCTGTCCGTATGAACGCAAACCATTTGCACAGTTTTGAAGCTAGAGAGTTGAAATTTGGAATATATACTCGTGTATACCCTCGAATTATAAAGTGTCAAGATTTTCCCGATACGCCCACTAGGGGCGTGGCAAATCGGAAAATGCATTTGCCCATACCTCAGAAACACTACTTCTAGAAGTGCTAGAGAGTTGCAATTTGGAATGTAGACTCGTGTTGACAACCCAAGATCAAAAAGCTATGGCGGATATATCTACGCCCATTGGGGGCGTGGCAAATCGGGTAAAACTGTATCTTCTACAGTTTTAAAGCTAAAACGCCCAAATTTGGCACGTAGGTTACTGATACGATCCTATGAAGATCGACCAAAAATCTATATATCCACGCCTACTAGGGGCGTGGCAAATCGGATCTGACTATATAGTGATTTTTCAAATTCTGTAATATTTTGAGCACTATTGATGCTGGAGACTTGAAACTTGGTATATATACTCGGGTTGACAACCCAAGTTGGAAAAGATATGGCGGATATATCTACGCCCATAGGGGGCGTGGCAAACCGCAAAAGTTTGTAGCTCCTACAGTTTTAGAGCTAGAAGCTTCAAAATTGGATGGTAAGTTACTGGTGAGCTCCTCTATCGATGCACCAAAAATAAATTTTACGCCCCTTATGGGGTATGCCCGGCTAAAAAATACCCTGTAATTTTCGCATTTTTTGAGTGTAACCATCCAAAATTCACACTTACGTTACCCTTCACTACTTCTAAGAACTGGCCAAAAATTATATGTCTACGCCTACTGGGGGCGTGGCAAATCGGGAAAAACTATACGTTTTTCCGATTCTCAGTGAGAAAATCAGAATTATATACAGATATTACTGCTGATCTCCTCTATTGATTTCCAAAAAATTATATATGTACAAACCAATTGTGGGCGTGGCAATGGGTGTGATCTGTGGGGGTGTGAATGAGTATCCCGCAGTCGGTAGCGCCCGACTGCAACGTTCTTACTTGTTTTTTGTTAATTCAACCAAATAGCCCACGTCGACGTCGCAGTCGACGCCCACCACACCTCGACGTGGTCTATAAATAAATCCCATAATACGAAATAAACGCGTCCAAAATCAAATCGAAATCAAATATAAACCTCAATACACGAAGCGTTGCGCCACTTTTTTTTATCAGCAAAATCTTTTTTAATCTATATTCAGTTTGTTCTCTTGAAAGTTGAAATTTGTAAATTTCATTTGCGAAATTAATAAATATTAATATCAATAATTGATTCCTTCTGTGGGCACATACTCATAGTATATTGATATCAACTACTTGTTGATCAACAAGCAACAATTCTCTGTTGTGTGGTCGGGTTTTTTTTTTGGCTTCTCTTTTATCTACCCTCTGTAATTGTTTTTTTGGGTTGTTTGGCTGTGTCAGCTTACTCTTCGTATCATGCTCTTTGCTTTCTATTTTAATTTTCTGGCTGCATTTCATTTCACATGTTATTTAAACCTACACCTTTCGTAATTAATCTCTAAATTGAATTGTATCTTCTATGACTCTCTTTCTCTCTCTCTCTCTCTCTCTCTTTCTCTTGCTCTGTCAGCTTTTATATCTTTCAGTCTGTCTGCCTGTCTTTCTCTACATCTCTTGCGCTGTCCCTCTCACTGTATTTTATCCCTCTTTCCGTCGCTCTTACTCTATCTCATTCTCTCAGTTTCTCTATTTTACTAATTCTATATTTTTTCTCTCTTTCTCCATCTGTCTCTCTATTTTTCTTTCTATATAGAGGAATATATATAGATCTGTATATTTCTATCTATCTCTCTCTCTCTCTCTCTCTCTCTCTCTCTCAGTCTCTCTCCTCCGTTTTTTCCTCATTCTTACTCTCTGTCTTTCCCTATTTCTTTTCCTCTCTCCATTTACGAGAGTATATATCTATCTCTTTATATGTCTCTTTTTATATAAATTTTTCTCACTCTTCATTTCTTTGTCCTTCCTAGCAGGAGGAATCTTCCCCTCCTTTTATCTACAACATTAATAAATTCAATTCCTTTTTATGGCACATCTTCAAAATTTTTGGTATCACTTATCAAAAAGTATTAAAAAGAAAATTGAATTTCCTCTCTTTGGGTTGTCTCTATGTTTTCTGCTTCTACTGAAGTATGCTCTTCTGGACATATCTTTTTGATTACTTATTAATTACACAGTAAAATTTTAAGTGTATCTTAACTCCACTCTTAAATCTTTTACCTCTTACATAAAATCGATAAACGATATAATCGCAATGTTGCCCAAAAATTCATTTCTAGTCTATTTTCTCTAGAGCACAACAATAAAGTCGACTAGATTAATGGACTAATGCAGACCTTGATCTAATTATGCATTTGGCGCTTTCAAATTAACGACTTTTTAGGGGCTATACTATGTGTAAGGAGAGATTTTCGACTTTCGTCCAATGCTGTTGGAGTTGTGAACAATTATTTTGCTAGCTCTCAATTTGTTGGCGATTTATAGCGTCAGTTGCTGTGACACTCGCCATCGAAGGATGGGCACAGATGGGGTCAGTCAAGGGAGTAGTCACTGTTCGAGCTGCTGTTTATCAATTGACACGCGCGTACCATAAAAAATGTATCTCGGCAAACGTTTCGATGGTTGTCGAGTCGGGCCCTGAGGGCCCTTCGCCTGTGTCCTTCGCAAATGGGCGCGTCGACGACGAAACTCCTATAAATATCGTTGACGATTTATCAATATATACATACATACATATACACATATGTGTGTATTCGTATATATCTAAGTGTGTATCTATTGCGCGTGGGCCTATAAAATAGCTAAAACAAACGGCAACAACAAGCGGGCATTTGCTTTTTAGACGCTTGATCGTTTGTCGGCCCATTTTCAATTTGTTTGATTTCGTTTGCCAATTTTTGACTTGTTCTCAATATACCCTGTAGCCATGAAAATGATAAAAGAGTGCATGTTGAATCTATATGTGTATTTAAGTATATATTCTATAGCAAAAGTTATTCGGTCTCATCTGAATACCCTGTAAACTTTTCAGTTATTAATTTTCCTAACTCAGCTAGCCGATGTTCGACTTGTTCTTGTTATACCCTGTAGCCGTCTCCCCTGCTCTGTATACGAACTAAAATTATCCTTAGAGTTAAATCAACAATTAGCTTCATATATATGTACTTGTATACCCTATAGTCTGCTATCCAAAGACCTTTTCTTAATTTCAAACCGTATTCATTGAGATTTTCGTTAATAGCAATTATCAATCAGATTACAGGGCATTAATAAGCTCATCAATCTTCAATACTTTTCACTCTTTGTAGCACTGTCACCTATAGAGCAATCCACTACACCGAATCCCCCACCTGATTGGTCTACCAATAAAATTTCCCTCGAATACAATCGAAGCTGCGAGCAGCGGCAACTGATCACTGATCAACTTTAGATATCTGTACGACATTTGTTACAACACGTTCATGTGCTTCATTTCCCAGTGCCAACTGTGTCAGCTGCATGTGAAATTCACCTATCTGTGTGCGTGTGTGTGTGTGTGTAAATGTGAGTGTGTGTGGGACTACCCCCGAAATACATGAATTCTATTTCAATTTCAACTATAGCTAAAACATTCCAGCCAAGGTGATGTTGACATTGATCTTAGATGTTCACATGAGTTATTTCCTTAAATTGAATACTTATGTTTCATGAAAATTAAATATGTGAATGCATATTCTCATTCTCCTTCTCCTTCTCATTCTCATTCTCATTCTCATTCTCATTCTCATTCTCATTCTCATTCTCATTCTCATTCTCATTCTCATTCTCATTCTCATTCTCATTCTCATTCTCATTCTCATTCTCATTCTCATTCTCATTCTCATTCTCATTCTCATTCTCATTCTCATTCTCATTCTCATTCTCATTCTCATTCTCATTCTCATTCTCATTCTCATTCTCATTCTCATTCTCATTCTCATTCTCATTCTCATTCTCATTCTCATTCTCATTCTCATTCTCATTCTCATTCTCATTCTCATTCTCATTCTCATTCTCATTCTCATTCTCATTCTCATTCTCATTCTCATTCTCATTCTCATTCTCATTCTCATTCTCATTCTCATTCTCATTCTCATTCTCATTCTCATTCTCATTCTCATTCTCATTCTCATTCTCATTCTCATTCTCATTCTCATTCTCATTCTCATTCTCATTCTCATTCTCATTCTCATTCTCATTCTCAATCTCAATCTCATTCTCAATCTCATTCTCATTCTCATTCTCATTCTCATTCTCATTCTCATTCTCATTCTCATTCTCATTCTCATTCTCATTCTCATTCTCATTCTCATTCTCATTCTCATTCTCATTCTCATTCTCATTCTCATTCTCATTCTCATTCTCATTCTCATTCTCATTCTCATTCTCATTCTCATTCTCATTCTCATTCTCATTCTCATTCTCATTCTCATTCTCATTCTCATTCTCATTCTCATTCTCATTCTCATTCTCATTCTCATTCTCATTCTCATTCTCATTCTCATTCTCAATCTCAATCTCAATCTCAATCTCAATCTCAATCACAATCTCTATCTCATTCTCATTCTCATTCTCATTCTCATTCTCATTCTCATTCTCATTCTCATTCTCATTCTCATTCTCATTCTCATTCTCATTCTCATTCTCATTCTCATTCTCATTCTCATTCTCATTCTCATTCTCATTCTCATTCTCATTCTCATTCTGATTCTCATTCTTTCTCTTTCTCACTCTTACTCTTACTCTCTCTATCCCTTCCTCTCTGTATCTCTGTCACTTTATCTTTCTGTCTGTCTGTTTTACTATCTCTCAGTCTCTCACTATCTTAATGTATCTCTGTCTTTCTGTATCTCTATCTCTCTGTATCTCTGGCTCTCTATCTCTGTTTTTCTGCCTCTCTGTATCTCTGTCTCTGTCTCTCGACAACCCTCACACATATAAATGTATACATATTTCATTTTTGTATCTCTACCCTTGCTTTCATAAATCCCTTCTCTCTTCCGCCCCACATGAATATCTGAGCGGAAAAAAAAGGAATATAATTTCTTAATTGGTTTATCACCTCATATGATTGGGATAAGTTGCTGGACCCAACCGCCAGGGTGCGCAAAAGGCAGCTTATTTGATTACTAGCGCCACCCCTTCGTCATCTCTCTTTCTCTCTCTCTCTCTCTCTCTCTCTCTCTCTGTCTCTATCTCTATCCGTTCTTTGTTGCTTTTCGCTCACTGTTGCAGCTGAATCTCTTGGCGAAAGCGCTACGAGCAGGCTGCGATATTTTTATTCCATTCGCAAGCACACACACAACACACACACACACTCACTCACACACATACTCACTCACAGTCTAGCACAGAGTAGTGTGTTAATTTGATTTCCCCAAACTAAAATATGCACCATATCGCAACCGAACCTCGCCCGCAGCTCGATGCCTGCTGCGAGCCCTTTTATCTGGTATTTTATGCATCCCCGCACAGCCGCAACGAGCCATTAAATATGCAGAGTTGCCACAGTTTAAAAACCACAATGTAAATTAAACAATTCAATACAACAACGACCTCTGCCATGGCAGCTCAACACGAATACTACATATGTACCACTCAACTACGAGGGTCAGGTTCGCCAAAGGTCACTAAGTGACAATAAATTTTGGCTCCGATGCGGCCATAAATTTATAATAGATAACAATTTGTCTATATATTAATTTGAATGGAAAACCGACAAGAACAAAAACAATAACAAGATAAATTTAATTATCATTTTGAGCTACACAAAAAAAAAACTTGAGTATTCGCATCTTAACTCAAAAGTAGCCCAAATTGAATTTGCAAGCTTAAGAAACTTTTAAATATATTTAGCTGCTAAAAATATATTTAAAAGTTTTTAAGGAAAAATATAACAAGTAAGAGTGCTGTAGTCGAGACGGCTCGACTACGAGATACCCTGAACCCTGCGAAGAGCCAATCTTCCCAACATTATATTCTTATTTTACATATGCAAATATTGCGAGCAACGCACACACACACACACATGCATATGCACGCACGCATAAGCACGCGCTCTGCTGACTGCGCAGTCAGCGCGGCGACTGCGCTCGGGCTGCAATATGCCTATTGTATGGGAAATTAAATGTTTAATAACTTTTTTTGTGGATAGACTTTCTTGATCAAACTTTCACAGCATGTTTATGTCGTTCATATGTGTATATTTGTCAAAGCACAAGTCTCTAGTATTTGAAATACGAATTTTGCAAATTGGGGGCGAAGGGGGCGTGGCATCCAAAATCCAAAAATGACAAAATGTCCGCATTCATTACACGGATCTACACAGTGAATTTGGAGTCTCTAGCTTTTACGGTATGCTTAACCGAAGAAAAGTTATCGATTTTTATCGATAATAAGGAAACGGGATGAGTTATCGAAAATCTAAAAAAAACTCGTACTGCGTAGGCTATAGACGAGTATTCTCTGAAAATTTCATATATCTAGCTTTTGTAGTTTACGAGATCGCTGCGTTCATACGGACGGACGGACGGACGGACTCAGCTCATCGAGCTGATCAAGAATATATATACTTTATGGGGTCTGCGATGTCTCCTTCTGCCTGTTACATACATTTCACAAAAACATTATACCCTGATTTCCCATTTTCAATGGGTTCAGGGTATAAAAATTTTGAACGACAACAAAAATAGCACAATTTTAAATATGCATTACAAACCAGAAACAAAGATTATTCTATAAATTTAATATTTAGTTTTGTGGTCAGCTTAACCAAATGATGATATAATTTTGGTGACACTCTCAAATTAGTTGACAAATGAGTTGTGATCTGTTGCTGCTTCTTTAATAAGGCTATGAACTCAAAGATTTACCTGAAATTTACCTTCACTTATAAGAAAAAGTTACATATCGGTGCTATTAATATTTTCGCAATTTTATATATGTACACAATAGCTGATAAAACCAGGTAAAAGCTAACCAAAAAAATATTTATTTCCTTTCTGGACACAATATTAACTTAACTTGAAATATATTTAATTTTAAGTAAAATATATTTAATGTCGAAGCTGAATTTATGACCTTTTAAATAGGATAAACTACGAGTGCTCAACCCTTGTAGTAGTCTAAAAAGATGGTATTTAATTTACCTTTATATTCGATTATTTAATACAAAATAATAATAACAATTTCTATATGGTCAGTCGGGTTATGCAGCAAAAGAATGTCTACCCTTGCTCAAATAGTTAAAATATATATATTTTAAATTCTGGCAAAATAGCTAAGAGAATATTTTAATTATTTCATACTTAATATATTGAATAGTATGAAGTAAAATTGTGAATGAAAGAGAAGCGGTATTAAGTATGAGAAAATTGACCTAAACACAAGGGTTTATATATACTACTATAGCTAAAAACTATTTTAGAAGTTCATTTTCAAATTCTTGAATGCAAATGCATGATGCAATCATCATTTCTATATGGGCAGCTTTACTATACCAAACCGACTTACTTAAACATTCAAAACCCTAACTAAGACAGAGACAGTTGACTTGGTCAAATAGATTAATAGATGAGAATATTTTTGCAATTATATAGACAAGAAAAATATATTCTTTTATTAATTTATAACTTAGTTATTTGTATTTCTAATGCATGTTTATTTTAGAAATATCTTAAATAGTTTCTCTTTTTTTTTTAATACATTAAGTACATAAGTGCTATCTGTAATGCTAACCCCCACTATCCATTCAGATCCTTCTTCACTTATAACCAAACCCTTTGATATTTAACTCTTCGCTTATATCACACGGTTTCTATTGCCTTTTCTGCTTTCACGAATTTTGTGCATTTTTTTTTTAGTTTTATGTTAAATAAATTAGTTGCTTTAACACAAATTTACAAAATAGACAAGAAACAGCCTTAAATAAATAAGATTGTGCTAGTTGGGAGTGACCGACTAGGCAATACCGCACACTTCACCTAAAACAAATTTATATTAAAATTAATTATTTTTTTCTTTAATTGATTTTTGTTCCAACTTTTATGATTTTATATTTAATTTGGATTTGAAAAGAGAAAATTTTATTTGGAAATTTAAAAACTTTTTATTTGGAATAACAAAATTTATATAAAATTCACAATTATTCTAAATTCTGAATTCAATACATCAAACTTTTGTAAAATTCAATGTTAAGAAACTCAAAATATTGATTGATTTTACAAGTTTAAAGTATTATAAATATTCCGAAATATTTATTTTATGAATTCATTCTTTGTCTTAGTAGTTTCAGGTATGTAAACTAAGTTACTAGTTTATCATTGCTTGACCAATGCGTAGTAAATCAAGGAGCTAAATAGACTTATATCATTATTCAACAAATTCATATAAATGGTAAGACATTATATATTATTAAATTGCATGCCCTTTAAATTTTTACAAAGAGGTACAATTCCGAAATTCTTTAATATATAAACTCTCTTGATTTAGTCACGACTTCATTCATTCATACATTGTTACATACATTTCATGGAAATCATCATACCCCATTCACCCACTTTTACGTATTCTCATTGAGAAAAAAAAATGAATGCGAAAAAAATAGAAGCGCACACATAAAAAACTCTTCAATGCAAATAAAAATAGAAAAGTGTAAAAATGCAGGCGCTGAAAATGAATGCAGCTGGCTGGTTCGACTTGCAACAACAACAACAACGACAACAACGTCAACAACGGCCATAAAAATTAAAAATAAAACTTACATAAATTTAGAAGGAACTCTGGCGGGCAGCGTTGCAGCGTTATTTGTCGCACTGCTCCCAAAATGCTTTTTATTTTTGGACAAACGGCAACAACAACAACAACAACAACAACAGCAGCAACAACAACAACATCTGTTACAGTTGCAACAGCCACGACAAATTGCACTCTCAACTCTTTAGCGAGCAAAGTGAC
Organism: Drosophila nigricruria; assembly: GCA_037075265.1. Lineage (NCBI taxonomy): Eukaryota > Metazoa > Arthropoda > Insecta > Diptera > Drosophilidae > Drosophila > Drosophila nigricruria. Next base: position 4,007,445 of record JBAMCI010000206.1, on the reverse strand, counting down.
TTTGAAATTCAAAGTAGGAACACGACTTCTAGACAAATGAAATGGCAGCGCTTAGGTTAAACAGCTTAAACGGCTTAAACGGCTTAACGTTTTAGCCGCTTGCGAATGAATGCAAGCGCCCTGTGACGCAACGCACCGCAGCAATTGAATCAGAGTTGAGACTTCAACAACAACAACAACAACAACAACAGCAACGAGAACAGTTAATAAGTATATACAACATATTACACAGATACATAGACATATATAAATATGTGCATAGATACGCTATAAGCAAGTCGGCCCAGTTAGATGCTCAAACAACTTGTCGTTGTTGTTGCCATTGACACAACAACAAGTGAGAGTGTTGTAGTCGGGTGCTACCGACTGCATAATACCCATTCACGTTCTAAAAACAGTTGATTCTTTTTTTGGTAGAGCAGTCAGGAAGGAGTCTACAGTCACAACTATGCCATTGTGGAGCTAACGCTACAAAACTTTGGGAGATATAGGACATAGATATATCCACTACATATTTTTCATCTTGGGTTGTCAACGTGAATATATGTTCCAAATAGCATGTCTATTGCACTTTGCATATCATTTTTGTATTACTAGATATAGTATTTTTAGATTTGCCAAGCCCCTAGAGAGCGTGTCGGGAAAGTCTTAGCACTTTTTCAGATGGAAATGACCATAAGTATACATATATTCCAATAGCGGCGAATTGGTTTAAGTTCATACGGGCAGACGGACGGACGGATAGACGGGCGGACGGACGGACGGATGGATGAACGGGCTGACAGAAGGACGAACGGACGAACAGCAAGACGGACATTACACAAACCCAATATACTCTTTAATTTAACGAATAAGTATTGTGTAAGATCGTTGCAGTCCATTAACCGATTTCATTCTATATTTTCCAATTTGCCATGCCTCAATGGGCGCATCATAAAATTTATAGGTCTATCTGTAGAGGAGATGATCCATGGTGATTTAACTGCAAGGCATAATGATCTTGACTCTGAAATTGTGAATGATATAGTCTTATTTTCAATTTGCTACGCTCCCGTGTAAACTCCTTCTTAATTTCTAATTGCTCCATTAAAAAAGTTCAACTGTAAAACAGTGTATGATATAGTTTTTTCTGACAACTTGGCCTGCACTACTCGAATATATACTTCAAATTTAAAATCTCTCCAAGACAATATACTCTGTTCACTTCATAAGCGAGTATGTTAGGCAAAGAAACAGTCGGCGCTTGTCGCCATGGCCAAAATAAGTAGATTGGGAGTTGGGGGCCATCTATTTCTACCGCTGCTGCTGCTATGCGGGTGTATATCAATGTGTGGGTATTGGTGTGTGTGTGTGAGTGTGTAAGGCTTGTGGATGCCATTGGATGCTACTCCACTCTAAAATTCCAGGCACATACACACAATAAGCAGTTGGCAGCGGCGATGAGAACAGAAAGACAAGCAAAGACTCCAGCGAGTCATAAAAACTGTGCGAGCGGGGCTTGTTTATACCGTAGAAATGTAGTGAGCAGGCTAAGTGGGTATGCTTAGCATTCGATTACCAATTAAATGTAGATATAAAACAAGGTTTACTTGAGTCAATAGAGAGATGTCGTTAATGGAGCTTTCAAATGACTCTTCTATTGATGATACTCTCTATTATTAAGAACTCTCTCCATGGACTCCATCATTAAGATATCATAAGAATGCGCATTATATAAGCAAGTCTAATGAACTGAATTATATATGAACTGAACTCTCATAATCTATGTCAAACTTCTTCATTTACTGTTCCAGGGTATCCTACATAGTCGAGCTCATACACTCTACTCAACTGCCAGGCACTAAGTTATTATTGTTGCTCTTTGTCGCTGTGTGCGACAGATGAAGAGGCAGTGGAAGACAACGGGTGGCAATGCGAATTGGGATTGGGATTGGGATTGGGGATTGGGTTCGGGAGCTTAGAGCTCGCATATTTGGATTCGTTAGTGAGGCTCCAGCTGCGAGAAGCGTTGAGGCAAATTAAATACAGGAAGTTTGCAAAAGCGACTGTAAGGCGAATGCCAGCAGCAGCGGCAGCAGCATAATAATAGAAATGAGAAGTGCAAAGGACAGCAGCAGCTCGCAACTGTTTCGAGAGCAACAATAATGGCAACTGGCGAGCGAGTTAGAGAAGTGTGGAAAATATTTGGTAAATGTTGTTAGAGTTTTTGGCGTTTGTGGCGCAACAAATTTGCACACAAAGAGACTTTCATAAAACATAAGCAAAAGTATGCGAGTGTATATGTCCGTGTGTGTGTGTGTGTGTGTGTGTGTGTGTGTGTGTGTGTGTGTGTGTGTGTGTGTGTGTGTGTGTGTGTGTGTGTGTGTGTGTGTGTGTGTGTGTGTGTGTGTATGTCTGTCTGTGAGCACTGAAAATGTTTATGAGCACTTTAGCTGGCCACTGTCCGCTGTTGTGCGGTCCCTGTCCGCCCATCATCAACATCATTCACATTTACGATGTAGCCCCACCCTCGCCAAAGCTCCTATGCCACCCCTTGGCTAGCAAGCAGCCCCTGCTAGCGAATTTCCTCTGCTGTATATATACAACACACAGCATGCCGTGCAGCAGCTTCTGGGGCTTTTGCTTCTTTATTATTGTCAATGATTTGCTTTTGGGCTCATAAAATGCAAGCAAATTGAATTTTTTTTTCGCTTTTCCTTTTGCTTATCTTCGTCCTTTGCCTTTGGCTTTCCTGTTGCTTTTATTGTTGCTGTTGTTGTTGCTGCTTTAGCTCTTCCCTTTGGCACACGTGGCGTATGCTTAATTATGTTATTGCATATTGCGCATACGCCATGCTGCACGCTGCGACCAGAGATCAAAGCGGAATATGTTTCAAAGAGTACGACAGTCAGGTCAGGTTGAATTAGTTTCAAAGTTCATTATATTATTTGGCATTATGTTAGGTCAAGGTCAGCTCTATTGATCGAAGTGAATTGAAAGCCAATTTGGCAGAAGAAAAGTTAAAGCTGCATTGAAGACATGGGTTGAAGTTTCAAACATTCTGATTTCGATGTATATGGCCTTATTTGTAAGGCAAGAGTTGAAGATGTCAGATCAGAGTATATAAGCTAACGATTGAAAATGTTGTTTCTATGTGAATTATCACAGTAACTCATGCTTCTAACATCTGAGTAAAGATGTTTTTATATTCTGTTACGAAGTTAAATAGTATATTGGATTTGTCCTGCAGTTCATCCGTCCGTCCGTTTGTCCGTCTGTCCATTCGTCCATTTGTCCGTTTGTCCGTTTGTCCGTCCGTTTGTCAGTCCATCTGTCCGTCCGTTCGTTCGTCCGTTCGTCCGTTCGTCCGTCTGTCGGTCGGTCCGAATAAACGTAAGCCATTTCGCCTTTACTGAAGCTTAAATTTAGAGTACATACTCGTGGGGACATTCGACTAATAAAATGTTAAGAAATTCACGATACGCCCACTAGAGGCGTAGCAAATCAATAAATACTATATCTGGTATCTCAGAAACGCTGTTATTTCAAATGCTAGCGACTTGAAATTTAGAATATATACTCGCGCTGACAACGTACGATCAAAAATATATGACGGATATATATAGATATATAAATAGGGCTAGAAAGTTCCTCTATTGGCATATAAAAAATACCTTGTAGCTTACACAGTAACTCTAGACTCCTTCAAAGAATCGCTCAAAAATTGTATATATCACACAAAAAACTGAGTTTCACTAGGCAAATGACTTTCAAATATTTTCAATTATCAATTCGCTCTCATCAAGAGTCTCTAAATTGTGTTTAATCTTCAATTAAAAGTTAATACAATTTGATAAGCCCAAATAAATTATTCAGCAGTGGCGCAATGCAGTTTGCAAGCGAATTATCCACTCACAGCTGCTTAATAAGAATCTGAAGTTTAGTTTCAAGGCAAACTATAATCCCCTGTTGCTCCGAAGTATAGATTACAGTAAATTAAATTCTAAGCTTTTCGCAATTGGCAACAGTCACAGAAAGGGGTGGATGCTCTGAGAGTAAACTTTTAGCCAATTTTAATTAGAGATTAAAGTTATTCAGGGGCGAGAGCTGATGCCTGATGGCTGATTCGAGAAGACATTGAGAAATCGCAAGTTAATTGCATTCTGGAATGTTTCTAATGCTAGATTCAAGATATAGAAAGCCAAATACAATTAACTGAATCACATTTTCAGTTTCAGTTTCAAGACTAAAGAGAGATATGTTTTACTTACCCAAGTGCTGTCTTTGCTGCTCGCGTTGCTTAGTTGATTTTTATAATAATATCAAATGGATTGCTATTTGTTGAGGTAAGTATTACCAGCTTGAATATCTATTATTATTATTATTATTATTATTAATTGTAGCAAGTGTTTTTTTTTTACATAGAAAACGAAAGATAGTTCAGATATATAATATATATTTATATATATTTCGATATTGCTTTCGAATTTCTTTGGCTTTTGCTTTTAGTTAGTTTTCACTTTGACTTTGGCTTGCAGTGTGGGCAGCATTATCAACATCATCATCATCAACATCAACATCATCATCATCATCATGGGCTTCATCAGCATCTTCAGCATCATGCACATTACTTTCATTATCATCTCATCATATCATTTTTTCATATTAATTACAAATACTTTCTGCACGTCACTTTTGAGGCGAACGAGAAAAAAAATGTAAAAAAAAAATACAAATATCAGACGAATTTTCTATTGTATCGAATGTGCGAAAAGCGCGCTATATAGAATGCCCATTCACACACACACACACGCTCGGAGCAGACCCACATACACACATACACACTCACACAGTTACAGAGACACGTGCGCGTACGCGTTCGCGTTTTGGGCGCTTTTGTTCATTTAGTCGCCTTGAGTTGAGTCTGAACTGAAGCTTTTGTCTTGCTGTCACGTTTATACATAAT